>BPLQ01013407.1:0-92297 GCA_021605075.1 Caerostris darwini | reverse complement strand
CACACTTCCCGTCTGAAACGGGTATATAGACCCCATTTGGAAATGTTACAGCGTCAACGGATGCACATCTTATCGCATCCTGCCAGAAGTTTCTAGAAAGGAAGATTTAAAAAACAGGCGTGTCATCAGATGGATATTTGCATTGAAAGAAGGAATAAAAAAGAAAAAACTGATGCTGTATGTAGAACGAACATAGATTTTGAAGGGTATTTCCTCCAGCCGTTTTATTCTCGTGAAACTGTAACATAGCTTAAATGCATACCTCTCGACTATTTCATAATTTTCTTATATTTCCTAATAAATACATACATAATTTTTTTTATTTATGTAACATAATTTTTTTAATTGAACATATGCATAATTTTTTTATGTTTACATAATTTTTAATTATAATTAATAAAAATTTTACATACATAATATAACATAATTTTTTTGATAAATACATAATTTTTATAACATAATTAATAATTTAATTAACATAATTTTTTTATAAAAATTAATAATTTATAGCATATTTTTTTTTTATATTTCCCCAAAATTCCAGGTATAAAAAAAATTTAGGGGGGGAGGGTGCTTAAAACGGCAGCGGCACCCTCGCCCGGCTCAAATTTCTTTTTACACGGAGAGAAAATTAAAGAATTCCAACAGGAAACTGCACGACGTCTTGTAGGAAGAAGACTGAAGAGGTTCAATTTACACTAAAGACTATCACAGGAACGCAACGAACCCTTCTAACATAATTCGCAACTATATACAACTTGCAGCAATAAATTTCTCAGCAAAAAGCGTTACTTTTCGACACGCTCAGAGCGACAGCAGCATTATATAACATGCCTGTAGGAAGCCAAAATTCAGACTTCACTTGAAACGATTCTCACGGAATGGAGAAAGCTGTTACTTAAGGCTCGTTCCCACCTAGGCGAGAGACGTGAAGATTCAAGAGGCAAGCGACAAAATTTTTTCGACCCCTTCACAGCGAAACGTCAGAAATAGCATTGCGACTAGTGAAAACCGGCTTCAAGTTGAAAGTTGGGCAACTCCAAGCGGCGGAGTGCAAACCGGTTTCAGGCGACCGCGGTGAGGCTAGTGATTGGTCAAATTTTTTCGCTTGCATCTTCTCGCCTTGGTGAGCACGAGCCTTTAGAGTACGACGTTTCACTGCTTTGCGATGAAACGAAATTTACAATGATTTCAGCCAGGGGTCCACCTCCTAGAGCAGGGACGGCCAAACTACGGCCCGCGGGTCAACTCCGGCCCGCCGGAAGGTTTTATCCGGCCCGCGGATAGAATTTTAATTTGCCGGCCCGAGACAAATTAAAAAAAATATATATATTTATATGATATATCCATCTCCTTTTCTACTTTGATTAAATATTTTTTTGTTCCTTTTTTTCAAAAGGACTGATGATCTTTTTACTTTTCCATTTTTTGTTCTGCAAAACATAAATCGACGGAAATAGCAAGCACAGACAGCTTTCAATCGGTAAAGTGTTAAAAGCGGGAGTTCTTTGTTATTTATAGCTGTAGATTGGCGCTAACAAGTTAGAGTTTTACAAATCATTATCGAAAGTAAGTTTCCCAAATTCAATATCTCAAGCACAGAAAATCAGTGCTATGTTTGCTTCATCTTATATATGTGAACAAGTATTTTCAACTATGAGCCTTAGAAAGAATTATTTCTGAAGCAGACTGACAGATGAGCATTTAGCCTCGTTCTTTAGAATCAGTACATCTCACTTCGAACCTCACTATAAGGAACTTTTAAAAATGAAATCGCAATTTCATTCATCTCATTAACATATTTGAATTGCAAATTCTTTTTATCTCTCTGTAATTTTGGCCCATTCTTAAATATTAAATAATAATAGACTGAAAGCTTCTCCGCTGATGAATATGGTTGTTTAAGCTTTGCAATGGCATTCTGTGACCACCCTATTTTCGGCTTTTTCTTCAACTATTACATTCATTTCTCCAGATGATTGTATTAAATTTTTCATTTCAAATTTTACTAAACATTCCTTTTCTTACCTATTAAAATAAAAAAGAACAATTCATCTGCAGAAAATATGCATACACAGATCATAAAACTTTTGCCATTTCATTAGAAATGAAACATTTTGATTAAAAATTAAAAACCTAAAATAATATCTATGAAAATAGATATCGTTTTATGTACAATATATTACTTAATTTCTATTCCATACGATATTATTTTAATATTTATCACAGAATACTAAACAATGTATAATAAATATACCAAACAATAATTTTTTTTTAATTCGTTATATTTAGAAGTCATTTTTCTTTGAATGTCCTTTGATAAATTCGTACGGAATTTTCATAGTTGAGCTTTAAATTCTGATACATAAAAATACGATAAAATTCTAAATAATAACATATGCAGTTTACAATGCTTATGCCTTAAAAATAATGAATAATATAAGTAATTAATATTAATTACGAATGGTTTTCAACAATTTCCCAAAAATCCGCGCATGAAAAAAAAAAAGGAAATCCGTTTCGTTAATAGCGGTTTGGTTTGTCGCTCTACTGTCATCTTATGCGCACAAGGGCTAAACAGACCGGAACCTACAGTTTAAAGTGGATTCCGAACCTCTCACAAGCAACCATGCCACCGCCGGGATTCGAACCTGAAGTCAAAGACCAGAGCGCTAGCCACCAGGCCGCCCGTTAATAGCGGAGTGCGAAAGAAAGAGAAAAGTCGTGAATATTCCTATTTCTATTTGAAATTCAATCCGAGTCAGATATCGGTGTCGACCAATGAGTGACGGCCATTTTATGAGGAGAACATTTTTGTCCAAGGGCCCTGAATGGCCGAGTGGTTAGCGCTCTGGCGCTCAGTACCACAGGTTTAGGGTTCGAATCCCGGCGGTGCCATGAATGTTTGTTAGTGGTTCGGAATCCACTTTAAACTATAGGTCCCGGTCTGTTTAGCCTAAAGTGTGCGCAAGATGTGTAAGGTTTAATTATAACCGCGAGAGGTCGCGGTTATAACTGGTAACTGTGGTCCAGTGCGGTAAGTAGCAGTTGCGGTGAGATCTCGAGACCACGAGGTGAACGCTAGGAGCGTCAGATAAAAACAGACGGTCAGGGACCGGCTTTGGTTTTTAGATATCAATAGTATTGTAGAAGTGGCACAGGGTGCCAAGTGTATGCATGTATTCATAGTGTAAATAAAAAGATTAGTATTATTAAAAAGAGAGTATTCCATCCTGACACAACGAGCTGCTAGGATAGTAGCTGACACTTCAGAAGTGGGATTGACCCTGGAGGACCGGATGTTGTTAGCAGAACTCAAGGCCTACTCCAAGCGATTTAAGGTATGTGGCATGAATTTCTAGAAACTCAGTGTTGGTGCAAATTATTATTTTTTAAATTTCTGTGTAAAATTCTTGAGGAGTTAATTTCTGTGTGAAATTGTATTGAAGATTTTAAGAATTGATTTGATTTTATGTGTTAAACTGTTAGGAATTGAAATAGTGTTGAATAGTTAAAAATTTAAATAGTGTGTAAAAAAAAAAAAAATGACATATCTCGCAAAAGCGAAAAAGATAGATTTAATTTCTTTAGAAGAAGAATTAAATGTAAAATTACCCGATAACGCAGTTGTTGTCGAAATTAAAGAGTTAATTACTAAAAGTGAATATTATGATGAGGAATTCACGCTTGAATTACTAAGAACTATAATTTCTGCTAGAGAAGAAAGGTGCGCGTTAAAGGAGCGTGAGTTAAGGGAGCGTGAGCTAAGGGAGCGTGAGGAGAGCGAGTTAGAAAGACAATACGAATTAGAAAAATTAAAAATACAAAATAGTAATAGAAATGTAAATGAAATTTCTAGAGATTGCAGGATAACTAAAATAATGCAACGCTACGAAATGAGCGATGGGGACATAAGTTTTTACTTAATATTGTTTGAACGACAAGCGAAACGCTTAAATTTAAGTCATGAGAATTGGGTTAGTCATTTGGTGAATTTATTGCCCTATGAGATTAACCAAATTATCGTAAGAGTTCCGGAAGAACTTTCAAATGATTATGGGTATGTTAAAGATTTGTTATTAAGAAAGTTTAAATTAAGCGCGGATAAATTCAGACAAAAGTTCTTTGGGCACACAAAACTACCGAAAAATACATGGGGAGATTTCGCGTATGAGTTACAAAATTATTTCGATGAGTGGTTACGCGGCACTAATGTGAATGACTTTGATAGTCTTAGAGAATTAATTATAACAGACCAATTAAAAAGAAAAGTTCATATTGTAGTAAAAGAACATTTTGTAGACGAGTGGGTCAGAATAGTTAAGTCATCCGAATTAGCTGATAAACTTGGTGAATATGAAAATGTAAGAAATGAAAGCGAATTGCCCAAATATAAGAATTTAAATCAGAATATGTATGAAAAAGAATGCGATTTTAGGCCTAGACAGAAATTCCTACGGAATGAGCCGACGGGGTGTAATAAAAGAACAGACCAAGAACGTTTCAAGAACGAATGTTTTACAACCAGAAGTTATAATAATAAATACACAATGGCGGGGTCCAGTTCAGAAAGATAAGAGATGCTTCGTTTGTAACTAGAATTCGCATTTCGCTAGAGATTGTCCAAAACAAAAATATAAATTTGATAGAATTAATAGAGAGCAGAATTTTAAATGGCGAGGAAAGGGAATTGAACGAAATGAAAGCAGCCATATATATAAAAGAAATCACGGCTTGATGACGGTTAATGAGGGCGGCATGAGTAAGGCATCATCTTGCATTAAAATTGCGAGGATAAACAAGCGTCCGTTGGAGTTTGAAGCTCTGATTGATACTGGGAGCGATTCCGTCATTTGTAGGAATTCCGTAGCGAAGAGATTAGAGTTAAAAATAGACCCAGCTTCAAACGTAATGTACGGTTTTGGGAATATTAAGATGTGTGCAGCGCGAGCGCTAGGAAAGGCGAAAGTAGATATTTCTTTGGATAGCGTTGAAGTGAAAGAGGTTGAAATGCTTATTGTTAGAGACGACGCCTTACCGCACGATTTGTTAATTGGGAGATCTCTTTTAGATCGGGAAAACATATCGTTTGCTCGCATTGGAAATAAATTTCATGTTTGTTATGCAGAAGATAACCCGTTTGCTAACATGGAATGCGAAAGAAATTCAGTGAATTTTGTTAGAGATCAGACAACTTTGGCGAATGACGGCTCAGTAAATAGAGAGGGAAAAGAAGGGTGTTGCGATCCCTTGTTAGAAATAAAAGGTGGTGAAACTGTAGTTCCAATTAATAATATGGGGGATGGAAATGAATTATTGAAGGAAAATCAATGTGTGTGAACAGACCCCAATTGTTTGGTTCATGAGGAGGAGAGTTGTTACGTGAATGTAATAAAGGAAAATAAGCGCTTAATCGAAACGAGCGAAATTAGATTAAACGAAGAAACACCAATTGAGGATAAAAGGGAAATTTTAGAGTTAGGGATTGCTTTGAAATGAAATTGAGTGAATTAAGATGTACGACATTAACTAAGATTGATAGAATAGTTGCTAGATTAACTAATGCACCAGCAGAGTTTCAGAGGTTAATGCACCATGTCTTAAGAGCACTATTGAATATTAAAGCTTTGATTGAAAAGAAGTTTGATCTGGAAGTTTATGAAACGATGTCCGTTGACGAACAAGTCCTTATTCAAAGAGGTGATCCTGAATTGGATAACATCATTTCCAATTTTAGGAAAAGAAAATTTGAAAGACACAAGGACTGGGACTTGAGAATGAAAGAACTGGACAGAAATCTGAACAATGCTTTAAGCAAAGCAACCAACAAGAATCCTTTTCAAATGCTACACGGTTACTCACCAACGATGGAATTTCAAGTAAACAAGCTGATGAGAGTGCAGAAAAAAGGACTGATCTTGCAGAGATTCAAACATCGACTCGCAAGCTGATAGAGAATGTGCAGGAAAAGATGGAGGACGCTTACAACAAGAAAAAGTGCGGAACTACCACTTACAAGTCAGGACAAGCTGTGGTTAGGAAAAGGACTCCGATACCGACAGGAAAACCAACAAAGACCCAACCATATCGAGGTCCTGATTGTTACCAGTCGATACCTACAGAGTTGCTCAACTTGGAGAAAAGAGCAAAGGACATTCTTACTCTACCACATGTAAGCCAGCTAAAGGTATGGCCGAATCAAACTGACTCTGATAGAGAGGACTCGTCAGATGCATTTACTGACGTTTCAGGCAATGAACTTAGTGACTCTGACCTAAGACGTAATCCAAGACGTGCCTGTTTGTATAAAGACAATTTCCTACGGAAAATGATAATTCAATATGAGTGACTTGATATAACTTTAACTGATTTGATTTATTTGAATTTACTTGATTTAATTGCTATTTACTGATTTTTTTATGCTGAATTATTTGATTTATTTAGTCATTGATGAGTATGTAGTTAGATAATCATGTGAATAATTTCTAATGATGTTTATTATAATGATTACCTTATTTTATAACTTTAGTAGTTCATTCGAGGGCGAATGATTGTCAGGAAAGGGCGAATGTAAGGTTTAATTATAACCGCGAGAGGTCGCGGTTATAACTGGTAACTGTGGTCCAGTGCGGTAAGTAGCAGTTGCGGTGAGATCTCGAGTCGACGAGGTGAACGCTAGGAGCGTCAGATAAAAACAGACGGTCAGGGACCGGCTTTGGTTTTTAGATATCAATAGTATTGTAGAAGTGGCACAGGGTGCCAAGTGTATGTATGTATTCATAGTGTAAATAAAAAGATTAGTATTATTAAAAAGAGAGTATTCCATCCTGACACAACGAGCTGCTAGGATAGTAGCTGACAGATGACCGTAGAGCGTCAAACCAAACCAAATCTATGCGCGCGAGGTAGGGGGGAGAAAATCCGGAAAACTGTCGTCAAGAAGCGTTACTATCGCTCAGGGCCTGAATGGTCGAGTGGCTGGCGCTCGATACCACAGGTTTCGGGTCCCGGCGGTGCCATGGGTGTTTGTAGTGGTTCGGAATCCACTTTAAACTGTAGGTCCCGGCCTGTTTAGCCTAAAGTGTGTAAACTTCTTCCCTTCAAGTGTTCATAAATGCAGCGTAGCAGAAGCCAACCATCTGAGTCACGCTGAACGTGCTCCTCTGCGCTGGATTAGGAATGATGAAACAGCGTTTTACTGTTGGCAATAATTATTCTCTCGCAATAATTTATTCCTTTTATTAATTTTCCCATTTCCTTAAAAGTCGTGTAGACCAGGGGTCTCAGAACTACGGTCCGCGGGCCTAATCCGGCCCGCGACAGCAAATAGTTTATGGTAGTTGTAATAAGTTGGATAAAAAAACACAGAATGATAATAACTCGGCTTTATTGCCTTGCTAGGTAAAGCTCAATGACAAGCATAATACGCAGAAAATGTAACTTAAGCATAACAATTAACTGGAAATGATAGATAATGGCAGAAAAATGAAAACGGTTTTGGCCCTTGGTACTTACTGGAGTAAACAGCATGGTCCTAAGGCTGGAAAGTTTGGAGACCTCTGATCTAAAGAAAAAAAAAATTCTGACGTGGCAAGAAAAGTCTATTTATAAACAAATGGGTATTGAAGTGAATAATTACGCACTAGACTAACAGGCATTTTCTATAAAAAGAAAAGGGAAAAAAAATCAATTTAAATTTCCATTGCTTTGCTTGTCATTTCATTCATAAAAATCAAAACTGTCTTCAATAAAAAAGACTTTGTAGTAATATTCGCTTGATAATTGATAAACTAAAGTCTTAAAATACTTGAAAAATATTTCCTCTCATTGATTTCCATTCTGTAAAGTTTAGCCGCAGTTTTAAATGAAAAAAAAAAAAAAAAAAAAAAACTTGTGCACTTTTATAACAGCAGTTTTATACTTCAACACAATGTACATCAACACATACATGTTAAAAATTAAAATTCTATTAAATGCAAATCTTTTTGAAAGTCATTCTTTGTAGTTTCTTTATTCAATTTTAGATGCGTAGGACGAATACTTTTTTTAAATAACTGATACAAATGCTAATTATTTATTCATTCAATGTAATCCGAGAATACTAAATGTATATAAAAATATTTCTAATTTTTTTTTCCCCAAACTATTTGTTCTTAGTATTTTATTTAATTTAAAATGGGATGTTTCAATTTTTAAAGAATTTAATGTTTAATTTAATTAACGCATTTTTTTTTATCTTGTGGTTTTTAACTTTTTCTTAAGAAACGCACTTTGTTATAGTCTTAATGACATACAAGTATGCATTTTTTCAAAAAAAATTCCATATTTTTTTTATTCAAAAACATGCATTTCCAAAGCAAAAAAAACAACTGATTTTTTAAAAAAATATTTCATATGCGTTTAAATTTTTTGAAGAGAAGGGAAAATATTATTTTTAAAGAGTCGGAAACTTTCGCTTGTGTTTTTTTTTAGTTTTTTTAAAAAAATTTATGTGAATTTATTTTTAATTATAAAAATAATGAGTGAAAATTAAAAAAAAAAAGTCGTGCACAGAACGTAATTTTTAATTAAAAGATAATGTATTTAATTTTCTCTAATTAGATTTTAATAACAAATTAACTTGGACTAAAACTGAAAATTATTCTAAATTCAGTCGGCCAACTCATCAAATGAGCTAATGTTTTCACTTATTTTGAACTCGCCGTCCTTCAGTATTTATATATTGCCAAAACTATTGCTAAATTATTCAATAATAGTTTATTTTATATTAAACTAGCAGACCCGGCCACGCGCTGCTGTGGCTTTCTTGTATTTCGTTCAGTTATTAGATACTATAATTGGTATTGTTAAGGAAGTGGTTGGTAAAGAAGGATGAAAAGTTCAAATTAAGCTTCAACGAATAGAAAATGTTTCATTTTTATTCATTTAATGAATGAGGTAGATAATGGTGATTTTTAACGCTGTTTTATAATTATTTTACCTAATTTAATTTTTAATAATCATTACTTTCATTTATCTAAGAACTAAGCGATGAACACTATTTCTTGTTAATCTGTCTTTCGTCAAAATAAATAAATTCTTTAAATAATTTAATAAGTTGGCTATGATTATCCAACAATTCTACAATAGCTCTTTGTACTGCTTGTTCGATAGAATTATACTGACATCGAGTTGTCACACGTTCTTCAGAGCTGCCCATAAAATAAATGTGAAGAAATTTCGGCTCTTCGTTAGGTATTGGCCTCAACGACCCGATCTCATGGTACACCTGACCTTGTATTTACGTCCATCGGATGAGAAAGCGCACATTTTAGTTGAGCCCCACGACGTCAATGGCGCCAAATGACGAAATATGAAAATCGACGATTTTGCATTTAAATAAAAAAACAATCTGAATAAAAACTATTCCATCTCTCAAGTTGGAACGAAACACACATTTAAGAAAAAGAAAAAAGTTAAAATCGTATTGTCAGTTTCAGAGTTCATCCCGAACAAACATCGTGACACGGGCATTATATATAATAGATAAGGAAAAGAAATAAAATAATTTTTTAATCAAAATAATAAAATTATATTGATAAAATGTTTCCTTCCCTTGAAAATGTAGTACGCGAAGGGTCGCCAGAGAAGCCCGGCGGTCAGCGCGTCCGGACTAACGGAGCTTCTCTGGAAACCCGACAAACAGAGCCGCCCATAAGCCAGCTCAGAAGGACTCGTCCGCTGCAGCGACTGCTTTCAGAAATGGGGAGTCTCGGCAGCGTGTAGTACGAGTAACCGAAGGGGAATTTTCCCAAACCTCACGCAAAAAGGGCCACCCTAAAAAAACACCTTCCCCTTGTCGGGAGTGAAGGAGCAAGCTCACCTTACTCTCCCACCGTCCAAGCGCTCTTCATATAAAGAAGGAAGGGCTCTCCTCTTCTCAAATCCCCACAGGGTCGAAAAGCAAGCCCGAAGGTTTTATGTTTCAAAACAACTACTGCAATCAGATTTACATTCGCTCTTCAACTTCGTGCTTGTGCGGTTGAGCCGAAAATGAAACCTGCCGAAATTGGGGAAGAAACGGGCGGCCACTGTTTTCTTAGGGATGAAATGAACTGAGAAAGAGATCCAGTTTATTTCCTTCCTTTCTACACATTTTCAAACAAGTCCCGTTCGTCCGGCGATTTCTTTTCCAAGTACTCCACATTTTTTCTTTTTTCGTTCTAATGCAACTGGCAACCACTTAGACAATTGATTGTCTTTGATGCTTTAAGGCAAGCGCTGCACAGACATTACTCACTTTGCATGACCCAAGGGGCGCGTGTCACTTGAAGATAAGCGGAGCAACAATGCCCCCGCAGCGCTCTACGATCCTATTAGGACCGGGACCTACGGTTTAAAGTGGATTCCGAACCACTACAAACACCCAAATGGGCAAGCCGGGATTTGAACCCGATACCTATGGTATCGAGCGCTAGCCACTCGGCCATCGGGCCCCCTGTACTCAACATTTAAAAAACAATGTACCGACCATAATTGATGTTCCTTTCATGCGCCGAGAAATGCTCGCGTAATCCTGTGACATGCGAGTCAATATTTTAAATAATCAATCCTCTCCCTACAGAAGGGGAGGGGGAGTTGCACAATGGGTTGATGATTCTAAGCAGTGTTTTTGAGCTGTTCAATGAGATGTTGAGCACCGAGGACGATGCACGCAGTGGACGCCCCAAAGATATCAAAGGAACGTGTTGGACATATCGCGAATGAATATTTCGATATGCGAAAGCTCGGTTCAAAGGGGATGCCGTGCGATCTCTCAATGGACCCAAAACAACAACGAATGGATGATTCTAAGCAGTGTTTGGAGCTGTTCAATCGTAATAAACCCGAATTTTTGCGTCGATATGGGACAATGGATGAAACACGGCTCCATCATTTCACACCGGAGTCCAATTGACACTCAGTCGAGTGGACTGCACATGATGAACACTAAAAATGCTGTAACTCGCATACTAATAGTGCAACAGCTGTCAAATTCATACACGTGTCTTTTGAAGGTTTGGGCTAACTAAAAATCATATGGATTTAATACTAGGAGCGCCATCTATGTGTCAGCCTGCGAACTTTTCAGTCCATCTGTTACACTTTAAAGTGCTGCTTTTAAAGCGCATGCGCACGACGGTAGTTTCTTTTTGAACATTCGGCGGTATCTTCCCTCCAAAGGCAGAGCGCTGCCACCATTTAAAATGCAATATCATTAGCAATTCTTGCGCAAATTGAATGGATAGCATTCATTTTCTTGTTACAAAAATCTGCAGAAAAATTGTCTCGTAACAGAAAGGCTTGACATTTTGGCTCGCACGTCACGTGATATTTTCTATTTAAATTTTTGCACGCAGGCATGAGCATCCAATCCATCTGTCAAAATAAATACAAAACGACTGATTTCGACTCGGCAAAACTCATCGTAAGCTCACAGACATTTTTTTTTCTTTCTAATGCAGCTGGCAAACACAGACACCTTGATGTTGGATGCCTTAAGGCAAGTACTGCACAGACGTACTCACTTTGCATGACCCAGGGGGCGCGTGTCACTTGAAGATAAGCCACGGAAGCGGAGTAACAATGCCCCCGCAACGCTCTACGGTCCAATTAGGACCGGGACCTACTTTTTAAAGTGGATTTCGAACCACTACAAACAACCATGGCACCTCCGGGACTCGAACCCGAAACCTGTGGTACCGAGCGCTAGCCACTCGGCCATTCAAGCCCACTCACAGACATTAAAGCGCAAATTTTTCTTTGAAAATAAAATATTTAGTTTTACTGCCTATCACGTTTTCTTTCTGAATCAACAAGCTGATTTATTGTTTTTTGACTGGTTTATTTCAGCTGTTTATAGAAAAACTTCATCATATAAGAATCATATAAAAAGAATTAAAATTTACGATAGATTGCCCTTTCTGAAAAATAACATTGTTAAAAAAAGGAATTTAAGGAGTGACTTTTATAAGAAATTAATCATGAAATGACAAAAATCAAATTATTATTTTTTTTATGTTTTAATCCTTCAAATATCATGGACAATGTAGACAATGTAGTAATATTCTGTTTCCTACGATTTTATTTTTTCGAAGGTTGAATTATTTTTTAAATAGGAGAATATTTTATTTAATTGTATTTTATCCCTTTTTTTATCACATCCATTCAGTTAAGCAGAAAAAAAGAAAAGAAAATCTTTATACAATAAGCGCTCTTTCTTCCGGAATTCGATGGTTCGGCACTTTCTATAACCAGGCACCGATCGAGCCATTCGCTTTCGGATGTTCTCGTACTGATTCGAGCATTTGTTGATCTTCACCTCCAAGTCTAGCCATTTCCCCCAGTGTTTATTGTAAAAATGGTGGCTGAAAGATTCCTAGGCTGACACATAGATGGCGCTACTAGTATTAAATCCATATGATTTTTAGTTAGCCCTAATCTTCAGAAGATACGTGTACAAATTTGACAGCTGTTGCACTATTACAGTGTGAGTTGAAGCAACTTTTGCTAGTTTGAAAAAATGAATAAGAAGGAATTTCGTGTGTTAATAAAGCATTGCTTTTTGGCGAAAAAAAAAATACTATTGAAGCCAAGGCTTGGCTTGATAAACATTATTCGGACTTTGCACCAGGAAAATCAACCGTAGAGAAGTGGTTTGCTGAATTTAAACGAGGCGAAATGAGCACCGAGGACGATGCACGCAGTGGACGCCCCAAAGAGGCAGTTACCGACGCATATATAATTTCAGCAACGATTGATCGACAGCGTTTCTCACCCGCGCTCTCTGTTCGACGCCGGGCAGAAGTCGTCGTTTCGTCTCGCAATCTCCCTTAACTTATAGGAAGCTTATTTTTAAACAAATGTCAATAGAGAGTTTTTGCATACCGTATTATAAAAATACGGTATATAAAAACTCTCTATTGCCGAATATTTTACAGTTATTTTTGTGGGATTTATCATTATTATTATTTATTACTTTTTCCAGTAGTGATGGGAACACTTCCGTGAGGGCAGCATGTGTGTCGAACGGGAGCAAACCCGGAATATTCCCCTCCCCATCGATGCTTTACGCATGTTTCCACTGTCTCTGTCGAGCGATTCCGAAAGCAGCCACAGGCGGAATCGAACCTCCCCCGCACTCTCTGTCGAAGAATCGGGCCCGTCTCGACGAGCGTTCGCCGGTTCGATTTTGTTTCGGGGTGTTTTCTAGGCGAGGATTTTTTTTTTTTTTTTTTTGCAACCACGCACAGCAATTCCACGGTTTCGCAACTATGAAAAATAAGAGAGAAACCTCTACCTCTACCTAGGGAATATTTTTAAATAAATGCAATCGAATTTCAAGGAACAAGAGATATTTAATTATTCCTCGCACTGCTCTAAATACTTTAAATGAATTCCTTACAACTGCCTAGATGAAAAAAGTTCGCTTTTCTCCTAATTCGACCTTTGCTCGTTCTGTTTTATTACCTGCAACTGATTTCATCCACATCTACACTTTTGAAATATTTGTTATTTTTCATTTTATAATTTTATTAAATAAATAATTCTTTTTAAAAAAAGGGCATTTAATTATCTATTTTGCTGATTAACTCAAAGGGCATGACTAGTCGCCGCTACGCGGCCAAGGATCTCCGTCATAATCTACAATAAGACAGAAACACACTGAAAGCGAATAAATAACGAAAGGACAGCAAATCTCGAATCGCAAATACAGGACGTTTAGGACAGAAATAGGCTTCCTCGGACTATCTCAACATATCAGAAGTTGCTGATAGAACTAGCAAGCGAGGATCATTTTTTTTTCTCACAACAGCATTCATCAACTTGTTTAAATTCTATAGTAAATTCTCGTAAGTATTATAAAATTACTTCTTTGGCGTTGGAATTTTCAATTGCAGTTTGCGCGTCATTTATATTGAATAGTTATGATAATAGGGAATGAACGGTCGAGTGGCTAGCGCTGGCGCTCTGTACCACAGGTTTCGGGTTCGAGTCCCGGCGGTGCCATGGATGTTTGTAGTGGTTCGGAATCCACTTTAAGCCGTAGGTCCCGGTCTAATATGAGTGTAAGACCGTCACGGAGCAAAAGTCAGACTTCTACCTACGGATGCTCTATCACAACAGAAGCTCCCCCTTTCTCTCCACCCATGAGTAGATCACTCATGGGATCCGTCCCGCACTGCAGGACATTCAGGATTAGTTATGATGATAGGAATGAGCATTCAAGTCTTCAAACAGGCTGTTACAATCAGCATCGAATACACGTTCTTTTAAAGCAATGCTTTCCAATGAGCGGTAATCGAACCTTCGCATTCTTGTACGCTATCTGGTGTTCACTATTACTGAACTACGAGAAGGGCACAAAAACAAGTATTGAATACGCCTATTTTAGTAAAAAAAAATAATAATAAATTAAACAGAATTATTTCATTTTAAGAAGGTTTTTTTTTTTTATAAAAATAAATTACAATTTTACTTCAGGTTTTTTTTTTGGAAATATTTTTGTCGTAAAATTTTTGTTAGCATTAAGTACAAAAGAAATCTGTGATTCTTACTCCTTAATTAATGAATGAGTAATTAACAAGTATTCAATCCAGTTTGTTGCACTAATCCGGGGGTCTCCAACCTTTCCAGCCTTACGGCCATACTGTTTACTCCAGTAAGTACCGAGGGCCAAAACCATTTTAATTTTTCTGCCATTATCTATAATTTCTAGACTAGTCGCCGAGTACGCGCTCTGAGCGAGCATACGCTTGCTAAATTCGCTGGTTCAATGACTACAATTACTATTGTGTGTGTCGATACGACCGTGACACTTGACGACATCTAGTGGTCAAACGCGGAAATAGGTAGGTATAACTAGCGAGGGTAACCGCGGGATGTTCACTAGTTTATAATGTTAGTGGGATTCATTTCAATTATTTGTTATGCTTAAGTTTAATTTTTTGCGTATTATGTTTGTCATTAAGCTTTACCGAGCAAGTCAATAAAACCGATTTATTATCATTTTGTGTTTTTTTATCCAATTTATTACAGCAACACTAAGCTATTCCCGTAGTTTGGAGACCCCTGCACTAAAACATCACATTTTCTCGTAACAACCGATTCTTGTTTTTCTATAACTATCTTAATATTTATTCCTCTATTTCTTTTTTTTTTTCTACTCCGCGATCTACTCACCCAGGAAAAGGGCAAACTTTTTCTCTTGGTGTGAAGGGAGGTGGTGGGGTTGCAAAAAAATAATGAACGTCACACTATAATTTATTCTAAAACGTTGAAAGGAATTCACAATCCTTAAAATACAAATATTATTGTGTTGAATGAAACTGCAACTGCATTTTTAAAAGTTCCTTCATTTCAGGCTCAAATTCCGATGTACCAAGTGATGCTAAACGCTCGTCAGTCGTCTAATAAAATATAAATTAATAGTTTAAACAAACTTAAAAAACATGCTTTTAGAGTTAATCAAACTAAAAAGTAGAAAATAAATTAATAGTTTAAAAAAACTGAAAAACACGCTTTTAGAGTGAATCGAACTAAAAAGTAAAAAATAATTGTTAGCATAAGAATAAAATGACTGACGAGAAAATGAATGCCACCGTTGTAAAAGTGTGGTGTGCTCGATATCAATCGTTATCATTTTTCACTAGTTTCATTCCGAAATGCAGAGTTAGTTTTAAAATGTCATACAAAGCACCCCACGCTTTTAGAACAGTGACATTCATTTTCTCGTCAGTCATTTTATTCTTATGCTAACAATTATTTTTTACTTTTTAGTTCGATTCACTCTAAAAGCGTGTTTTTCAGTTTTTTTTAAACTATTAATTTATTTTTTACTTTTTAGTTTGATTAACTCTAAAAGCATGTTTTTAAACTATAATGTTTAAATGAGGTGCCGGTACGGAGGACTGGAACTATAGTTCTTACAATAATTTAATTGTGAGTAAAGCAAAGGCTAAATGCGAATATGTCGAGCCAGCCAGGATTCAAACTTATCAAAATATTTTAGTGTCCTCGATAAGTCTACAACGTTTCAATTAAATCTGATCGCTTAAAGTAGGGCAAAATCGAGCCCAAAGAGTCAGTTACATACAAACAAACATACAGGCGAAACTAATAAAAGCGTATTAAAAACAGCCTTGCTTTCGATGCGCGAAACTCTAATTCGGGAGCACTGATAGGCGATTCATCCGAGCTGCAAATCCGCAGTTTACGTGGACGTCCAATTCTGAGTGCGCTGAAATCTGTGTGTGCAGTTTTCTCTTGAGCTTGTCTTCATGTACTGAGGATATCGAATCTAACCTCGGGAGATGAGACAAGTCGTTGTTGCCCTGGCTGCTCAGCAAACAGATCAGGTTTCAGTTTAAAAACATTTGAGATGGGTCCACAGAGAGTTCCTTGCATCGTGACATTTGTTAGGTTGTCAAACAAGACCTGCGGAGAAAACAAGTTCCGAAATCCGCTCCGCAAGAACGCTGTTTTCTCGTGGAACGCAGTGTCGTCTCGCACCTCGCGTAACGGACAGAAGAACATCTGAAGATGAAGGAGTATTTACAAACCCCACAACTTGCAAATTTCGAGGAAAAAAAAAAAAAAAAAAATACTTTGAATAGTAAAATTTTTTTTTTTGTTATTTCCAAGGGCAGATTATGAACAGTTACAGCAAAAAAAAAAAAAAAAAAAAAAAAAAAAAAAACCCAGATAATACAACAAAACATGCTGAAACAGAGTTCATGAATCTAACACTAATGCCAAGTTGCAGATCTTTTTTTTTTCTTTCCAATGCAGCTGGCAAACACAGACAGCTTGGTCTTGGATGCCTTAAGGCAAGTGCTGCACAGACGTACTCACTTTGCATTACCCAGGGTGCGCGTGTAGTTGCAGATCTTTTAGCCACTCAAAAGTGTTACCAGGTGCACCACGGGGCGGTAGATCTTCTGCGCACCCTTGAATAGTAACATTACGTTCAATCTTTAACGCAACATTATATTCTCATTCTAGTAGTTTCTCTTTGTGATACAAAATATAAATACATACACGCTATTTTGTAGAAATATAAACAAATTAAATACTGATTTAATAAAAATATTTTTTATGTTCTGTGTCTATTACAGTATCATGCTGAATGAAATACTTTATTTATTTATTTATTTAGTCTCCTAAAGAATGATGCATCCATTTTGTCTCCTGTCATCGCATAAATATTTCTCTTTCAACGCATTGATCGGAGAATTGTCGTGTTGCCATCTAGAATTCATTAATTTAATTATTTATTTCAAAACTCGAAATCGAAAGGAAAACAAATCAGACACGATTAGGGAATTAATTGTTAACCCAGGAAGTTAAAATTTTACCTAAACGACAATCAGTGTGGTGTATGCAATGTCTGCAGGAATAAATAATCAAGCATGTTACAATCATAAACATTAGATTTAGTATATTAAAATTAGCTATAGCAAATGAAATTAACTTTGATTAAATGCAAACCAGGAGCCCCACCGATATCATACGATTACATATACGCACAATACACTTAACACAATGCATTAGATCAGGGGTCTTCAAACTTTCCAGCCTTAGTGCCATACTGTTTACTCCAGTAAGTACCGAGATCTAAAACCGTTTTGATTTTTCTGCCATTATCTATAATTTCTAGACTAGTCGCCGAGTACGCGCTCTGAGCGAGCATACGCTTGCTAACTACAAACTATTGTCAGTAAAAAATCACAATTACATAAATCTCATTATTTTTTTACAAGTGGAAACCCTGCGGTTTCATTGGCGTTCATTTAGCTTTTCCGTTCCTGGGGGATTTTCAGGATAAAAATCGTATGTTGGATTCAGGATATATACATTCCAAACATCGATATACATACATACGCGATACTTTTTACCACAACATAACTACCGAGGGTAACCGCGCGATGTTCACTACTTTATAATGTTAGTGGGATTCATTTCTATCATTCGTTAGTTGTTATGCTTAAGTTAAAATTTCTGCGTGTTATGCATGTAATTAAATTTTACCTAGCAAGTAAATAAAAACCGAGTTATTATCATTGTGGTTTTTTTATCCAACGTATTATAAAGCAGTAAGCTGTTCGCTGTCGTGGGTCGGATGGATGACACTGGCGGGCCGTAGTTTGGAGACCCCTGACATTAGATTAAACAGAAAATAAATCAAATCACGTATATTATCCATCACACATAACCAGCACACAAGCAATTTAAATGAAAAAAAAGCAGTTTCCTGTTGACGTCTCATTCATTGTGTGGGTGGACGGCAGCGCCACGACAGAATTCAGTACGAAAGAAGGTTTCGTCGATGCATTTTGTGAAGAGTCCCTCAACCGAATCGATCGCCTAGGTGCCGCCTGTCGTTTTCCGACAGCGCAGGGGATGTCTCTGCGCGAGAAAGATTTCAGGAGTCACCGGCGCACCTTTATGAGCGAGAAAAATCCAAATATTTCACGACAGCTGTTGAATGATATATCATAGGAATTACAGTGGAATATTATTATTCATCCATAAAGGCTCTGAAATTCACATCGTATATAAATTTATACTTGTAAAATAGCCCTTTAAGAAATCCCAAATTATAGAAGAAAAAAGACCAGTTTCAGAAAAAAGACCGTAGAGCGGCAAATCAAACCATAAAAGTTCCAACAAATTCCGAACCCGCTTCGAAAGCGGTTCTCAAATCTCGAGGATATTCAATGAGGTACTGTTTAACAAATATCTAAAAGACCTTTTATTTAATTTAAGTGTTCTTATACGAAAACTTTTGTGATTAGTCACATTCATTCTTTCATCATGCATTATTGTATTTAAAAAAAATAATTGTAATTTAAAATAATATGTAAAATAATAATAATAATAATAATAATAAAAATTCAAGATAAATTATTTCAGCATTTTGTGTATTGACTCATTTATGCACGACACATGCATGTGCGTGAGTCGCTATAGTTATTTTTAAATTAAATAAATATTTTTTTATTTTATTTTTGCATTCTGCTTACAAACTATTCAGGTCAAAAAAATTCTGTGAAAGAATTACGCATGGTTTCTGTTTTATTCTTTGATTTTTTTTTTCCATAATAAATCATTCTTAAACATTTGACTCTATTTATAAAAAAAATTAAATAAATAAATAAATAAAAATTCTCTTGAAATGAAAAATTGCAATTATTGAAATTGTATTTTTCTTTCTTGTCCAATCTTCTATTATATACGAGTAAAATTAATTTTTTTCATTCTTAATGACTTTTCGCATATAGTATTCATTTCTATCGTCTTACTTTTTATACGGCTTTATCAGTTAGTACAAAATGTCTATTTTTAAATTTAAAAAAAATTTCACTTGCTAATTTACAGTGATATTTTATTTTAGAGTAAAATCCATTTGATTATTAAGAATTAACATTGATTTTTTTTCTTCCTAACAATAAGAAAATGTTGGGAGAAATGAAATGCGGGCTGAAGTGTCCTAGAACAAACGTTTTTCAGCGGTTCGTGAGAGTGCCGCGATACGCACTGGGAATCTTTCCCGGCATTGCAGAAACGTCGGCGAATTGATTCCTCGGCGGTGGATTCTACCGCTGTGGCTTGAGTCTTGCTGCCTTAATCAATTCAAGCGAGCTGTAATTTTAAGCTTTTAGATTTTAATTCATTGCTACGACGTGCACCTTAATCTAAATAATAGCTGTCTGCTCTTTTAACTTTTTTAATTCTTAATAGTTTTTAATTTATTCCACAGCTTGCTTTTACTTTATGTTGACTTTTAATTATTTTATTTATTTATTTCTTCTTCTTCTTATTTTTTTTTTTTTGGGGGGGGCATCGTCAATGGACTCCTAATTGTACCTATAGCTTCAGCTTTTTCGGTATCTTGTTTTAATTGCTCTCCAGCAATAGATGTTTTTCTTAAATTCTTTATTTTTGTTTGTGACTAATCCTCAATGCCCTGCAGTGCGGGACGGACAACCCATGAGTGATCTACTCATGGATGGAAGAAGGGATGCAGCTTCTGTTGTGACGAAGCGCCGCAGGTAGAAGTCTGACTTTTGCTCCGTGACGCTCTTATACTCATATGAGACCGGGACCTACGGCTTAAAGTGGATTCCGAACCACTACAAAGATGAATGAAACTGCAACTGCATCTTTAAAAGTTCCTTCATTTCAGGCTCCGATGTGGGTAACTCTGATGTACCAAGTGATGCTAAACGCTCGTTTGTCGTCTAATACAGGGGTCTCCATACTACGGCCCGCCAGTGTCATCCATCCTGCCCGCGACAGCGAATAGCTTATTGTTGCTGTAATAAGTTGGATAATGTAATAAGTCGTCACAAAATGTTTTTTCTAAATTGGAATATTAAGTAAAACGAAGTCAGTTAAAAAATTATAAGATGGGAGAAAGCAGTTTTGCTTTGCATTATGGGTCCTCTCTGAATTTGTTTTAACTCCGATGAAAGCTGATAGCTTACATCAATTAAATAAGTTGTAAACATTATCATAATGAGTTATTGTCCTTGAGAGTTATT
Organism: Caerostris darwini; assembly: GCA_021605075.1. Classification (NCBI taxonomy): domain Eukaryota; kingdom Metazoa; phylum Arthropoda; class Arachnida; order Araneae; family Araneidae; genus Caerostris; species Caerostris darwini. The sequence goes on along the minus strand of BPLQ01013407.1, from coordinate 71,733 downwards.
TCCAATTAAAGTAATCGACCCCAGTCCAAATTCGTGAAAGAAAATCATTTTTCTTTTTCTTTTTTTTTTTTTTTTTGCTGGCTTTAAAGATCAGACCTTTGATCTCGAGTTATTCAAAACTTTATATTCAAATTCTAAAAAGGTATTTACACTGCCCTACGATAAAAAAAAAAAAAAAAAAAAAAAAAACTGTTGGAATCATTTTCTGCATTTGCATGGAACTGAAATGTTTTAAAATAGATTCCTTGGGAGATGAATGAGTGTCATTTTTTGCTGCAAACATTTGTTATACTTGCTCTCAGTGTGCTGTCACTGGAAAACGTTTTGCATATTCTTACAGTGAGTGTCAACATAAATTCCAAATATACACTCCTCTTTGTTCCTGTTTGGTCAAAAAGATCAACCCAAAATACTCAAGTGTGCATTTCAATTTTCATGTTTGTCAATGTTTAGGAGCCAATTGAAAAACAGCAGCGTAAACAAAAGCAATCTCCACAAAACATTCGGCTGCCTCAAATAAGGCGCGTTTCGTGTCTGTTGCAAGTGTCCAATATTTTTTGTTTCTTCTTCTAATGCAGCTGGCAAATAGACCGTGATCTTTCGCCATAAGGGCTGCACCGATGTTACTCACTTTGCACTATCCAGGAGGCGCGTGTCACTTGATGGTAAGCCACGGACGCGGAGTAACAATGCCCCCGCAGCGCTCTACGATCCTATTAGGACCGGGACCTACGGCTTAAAGTGGATTCCGAGCCACTACAACACCCATGGGCAAAGCCGGGGTCTGAACCCGATGCCTGTGGTACCGAACGCCAGAGCGCTAGCCATTCAGCCATCAGGCCCCCACCAATATCAACACTCCCTTTCGGCGTCGGTATTTTAATATCAGAGACATTTTATTCAATACTTTTTTTTTTTTTACAAAAGCAATGGTAGGCCAAGTGTTCCACCAACTGCAACCTGCGCAGCTCTGATTGAAATTCCATGATAAGCAAAATAATTGCTTTCGCACCAGAACCTGCTGGTCATATTTCGTGATAAGTAACATAACACATCTGTTCCTTTCACGCCTATCGTTTCGATTAGCGTAATTTACAGTTTTGTGAGTTTTGATGAAATTAAAATGCATGTAAAATAACCTTCTACCTTTTTCAAGTTGTATACCTTTTACACAATTTTTTACTGTAAAATGAATTAAAAATTTAAAAATACTGTTTTTTTTTTTTTTTTTTTTTATTTTTATCTGCGGAAAAAAAACCACCTCTTTAAGTTTTATAAGTTTCGATCTTATATAATGAATGCAATACATAAAACAGCAGCAACAAAAGAATGCAAAAAAAAAAAAAAAAAAAAAAAAAAAAAAAGACATAATTTACCAATTTAAAATTTATTGATTCCCATATTAAAATGAAAATTAAAACAAACTGTACAAATAAAAGTATACATAAAACAAAAAAATAGGACTCATTCAAAAAAATTCGTGATTTTAAAGAGTTAAAACCATCCATGCACTAAATTAAAATAACAACTACAGAAACAAAATATTTTTAAACGACTTCATTCTTATGAATCAACTAAAGTATTTCAAAAAAATTAACATGAAATACATTGATATTTAAGTGTATAAAAACATCCTATCCGTACATTGAAACATCCATATAATTATCGATTTAAATGCATTAAGAAATAAATTAAAACAAAAAATTTTTTCACAGAATCTTACCTAATCACGCACACGGTTGAGATCCGTTTAAAAAGGACTCGTTAAGAAGAATTTATTCCTTACCTTGAATTTAAACAGTGACGCCAGCGTTCTTCAGTTGACCCTCTTAACAGAGACCCATTGAAATAATCTCTTAATGTTTCCCCAGTACACTAAAACTTTTCCTCTCATTGCTTGGATAATGCATTTCATAAAAAAAATCCCATTATTGATAGAAAAAAATGCAAATTTTAATAGTAAAAAAAAAAAAAAAAAAAAAAAAATTATGGTTTTTTACATGAAAACAGTATCAAAATTATAAATGTGTCAAACAGATTTAAAAAAAAAATTACAAGTATAAAAATAGTTAAAAAGAACTTATAAATGTAATGAACTGATAATATATTAAATTAAATAATAACAAACAAAACAAAAAAAAAAAAAAAAAAATGTCGATTAATAACGCAAAAACAAATTTTCAAAAAGTTAGCAAAAAATATTGAGAAATCAGAGTTACAATATAAACCGATTTTGAAGTCACATTCATTTTTTTTTGAAAAAAATGAGAAATAAATGAAATAATAAAATTTTGTTGTAGTGTAAGAGGCATTTTATACAATTAAAACAAAAAAACGGACTAAAAATGAATAATGATGATTGCAATCACTCGATGTGTGTTAAAACTGTCATAATGAATTACAGCAATTCTTTTTATTTTTTTATTTTACAAAATTTAATTACATAACGAATTTAATTTAATTACAATTAATTTAAATCAATTACAATTACAATTAATTAATAACGAATTTAATTTAATTACATAATTAATTTAATTTAAAGTTAATTGCATAACGAAAGGCGAATTTCATAAAATAGGACTTAAATAACTTTTTCAACTATTTCAGAAATTATTCTTCGTGAATATCAATGACAAATAGGGATTGCAATACCGGTATGCCGAATATCGGTATTTTGAGCCATTTGCACAATTTTGTAATCCACAAGTTTAAATATCGTTTTTTCGGTATTTACTAGAAATTTAGAATTCTTATCTGTGAAAGAATTCTTATGTGTGAAATTCTTATTCTTAACTGTGAATTCTTATTCAGAATTCTTATCTGTGAAAACAAGGTTGTAGTTGTGAAGAAAGTGTGTAATATTTCGATATTTTTTGAATTGGTGAGTTTGTTATTCGCATTGTATTTGCATATCATACTTTAGAGTTCAAAATATTTTTCAGATTAATTATATATTTATATACTCATAAATAATACCCCATAATAATGAATAAGAATAACTTTAAAGAACATAAAAAATCAGTTGATAATACTTCGGTTTGGTTTCATTATTTATATGATGAAAAGAACAGGGTGGCACAATGTAAAAAATGTTCAAGAATTATTAAAGTGAATGGAGGAAGTACAAGCGGACTCCATACACATTTAAAAACGAAACTGATACAAATTTGTTAAAAAGGAAATAATCTAATTGCGATGAAGATGCAAACGTAAGCACAGTTTCTAAGCCCAAACCAGGGATTTTAGATAATTTTGAAAAAAAAAAAGATAATTTGGATGAAATTATAAGTAAAATGACAGCTGCAATGGTTTTTCTACTACCGGTATAAATATCTAAAAAATACCGAATACCGGTATTGAAATTTTGGTCCGATATTGCAATCCCTAATGACAAATGATTCCAAAAATAAATGAATGCTTTTTGTTAGTCAAATATATAGTTCTTAAATCGATTCATAGATGGCGCTCAAAGTCTTTCGGAATCGCTTTCCTTAAAATGCCGATTCATGCCACCCACTTATGAATCTCTTCTAACAAATTCTGTCATTTCTTAGGGATAAAAAACAAAACATTTTTACATTTTACAAATTATTTTTGTGCATTAAAAAAACCTCTGAAACTTAAAAAAATATAAAAGGAATTTTTATGTTACATTCGCTAAAAGCTTCATTTATGTGGTAGATATATATGTATCTTTTCGTTTGATTATCGGAAATTGTAGTTATTTCTTTTTTAACCCCCCTTTTTTTTTTTTTTGTTAGGAAAATAAAAGGACGGAATAAAACCCCCCCCCCAAAAAAAACTTAAAATTGAAAAATAAATAAAAATCGGTTCTGATTTTGGCCTTTTTTTTGGGGATAATCATTTACTTTTCAGCATCTATCATCATGGCTCCTACCGTTCAGCATATCCCTTTATGTACTATTTGCATCACAATGAGTTCATACTCTGTTTACTTTTTCGATAGTTTCGGCATCGACAACGGGCCCCTCATTGAACCGAATTTAAGCTTAACCTTAATTTCTTTTATTTTGCATTTTACTTTTTATTATTAGTATTTTTAATCCTTTTTTTTTCGAGTACCACTTTAACTGAATTTTTGAAACTTTATCTTGCATTTTCTACTCACGTGAATGAAGCGAGCCAATTACAATTTAAAGCCTATCTATGAATTAAGATGAGGAGGTTTGAGGGGTATTTCCCCCTGTTGGTACTCCGTAATCGGTACGCCATTTGTCAAGTGTAGTTATTTAACCTGTATTGCGTTGTTCTTGATAGGTTATTTCGGTTGCTGTCATCCACTTTTTGTTGGAATGTTGCCGATTACGATTGTTTGCTCAACCATGATTACAGACGAGCTCGAAAATAATCTGCTTTGTTACGAAATAGGCGACGGTTTTGAACAAGTCAGTACATGCACTGAAAAGAATTATTTTAGTTATCTCTAAAATACAAAACATTCTCTGAAAAATAAACTTATTTCCCCCCAAAATATTTTTTTCATATTTTGATTTTCCCATACTTTTTTTTAGAAATAAAATTACATTTCAGCAGTTTATATATTTTGATTTTATGCATTTCAATATGTTATGCTTTTTTGTCAATTTTCTGTTCATTGGAACAGTAGAAGGAATTTATATTTAAAAAGAGCAAATAACAGGCAAAATTTTTAACGTAATAAATCTGAAATATATGGTTTAAAATTCAGCAATAAATCAGCCTCCACAAAATGAGAAATACTCATAATAGAAAAAATTGTGGGTTAGCTAAAAAAATATTAAAATCAATTAAATATGCAAATGCCTATAAAAAGAAATAAAAAAAAAAACTTTCATTCGCCACTGTGTGAACTCAAGTGAATGGAATCAAGTAAGTTGGAAAGCAAAGCAACCCATTTTTAAAGTGCTTCACATATGAGTTTTAATTCTTTACATTATTTTATTTCGAGGGGGGGGAATGACGAAAAAATACAAATGAATTTTAACTTAGCAACGATTTATTTCACACAATGGTCACAAGATGAAATTACATTATTTTATAAATTGAATGATTCTTTAAACTGTAACAAGTATTGCGTAAAAGCTCTCGCCCGTGAGCAACCCACTGTCGTCGTCGGCAATACAGGAAAGTAGCATGAAAAATATATTTGGAAAACATTTTTTTTTGTTCTAATGCAGCTGGCAAACACTTAGACAGCTTTGTCTTGGATGCCTTAAGGCAAGCGCTGCACAGACATTACTCACTTTGCATTACCCAGGGGGCGCGTGTGTCTTGAAGATAAGCCACGGACCGGGAGTAACAATGCCCCCGCAACGCTCTACTATCATATTATACTGGGACCTACGGTTTCAAGTGGATTCCGAAACACTGCAAACATCCATGGCACAGCCGGGACTCGAACCCGAAACCTGTGGTACCGAACGCTAGCTACTCAGCCATTCAGGCCCTATATTTAGAAAACAAAATGAAGTAAAAAAAAATTAAATCAAAACGTTTATTTGAAAATCGAATGAAATTATTCAGTTCTGAAACAATCTCATTTCTCTATGTTGGTTTATAAATATGTAAAAAATTTTTTATAAAGGTTAAGAGCACGAGTCATTTTGATACGAATCCTCGAGCCTCCAAAATGAAATGATCAACAGTGCGTTTCAATAAATTTTAAGACGAATCTGTCCTCTACAGTTCATCACATTCATTACACTTAACAAAATTATTCTCCCCTACTACCGACGCAAAACACAAGACTTTGTTCTACAGCAAAATTCGATATCATGTCATTTTTTTCCAAACCCTATATCCGTCAGGACAACGAATGTTTTTAGATAAAAGGGAAGATAAAATGATTTATTTGTTTTCAATTTTTTTTAAACTCTTACTTTTCACCTTTTATTATTATTATTTCTTTTCCTTTTTGAAGGATCCCCAGTCACTCACATTCGAGATCTCCTTTAAAACGGGTGTTATGTGATGTAGACTCTGCCCTCTCTTTCCCTTTCTTCTTTTTAAGGAATGGTACTGTATAGGCTTATAAATTAAAATTCATTCAATAATTTTTAAAATTTTTAGAAATTTTTTACATTTAAATATAATTCTTAAATTATGTAATAGTATGTACACTAACAGTAATTTCTCTTTTTACACAGAGCATGGGCTCTTTTTAATATTCTTTCATTAAATTTTTAGTAAATTGGTAAATAATTATTAATTATGATATAATATTATACGGAGGTACAGGGAGACCCCTACGCACTCCAATTATACACAAGCCTTTACTTTAAAACGGGTGAACTTTAAGACGCAGGTTTTTCACGAAGCGGAAGACCGCCGCTCTGAGACGGCTCGCCCCCCCCCCGCCAACCCCTCACGAACGGAGCAGCTGCATTCATATTTTTAAAACCGTTCGAAACAACAAGCCGCTTCACGTTGTTCAATCCTGTTTCGAACCAATTTCTTGTTCCTTTTAAATATGACTCGAAATCTTTTTTTTCTTCTTTTTTTTTGAAGATCAAAAAATAAAATTCGCCCGGCATCGTTTGGATCAAAGCATATGCACGTACATACATATTTTAAATTGTAAATATAAAAAAAAAAAAAAAAAAACTATAAATAAAAACTATTTGATGAATTACTTTTGCATTTGGGCCTGAAGGGTCGAGTGCCCAGCACTCTGTCGCTCGGTATCATAGGTATCGGGTTCGAGTCCCGGCGGTGCCATGGACGTTTGTAGTGGTTCGGAATCCACTTTAAGCCGTAGGTCTCAGTCTCATATGACTGTAGAGCGTCACGGAGCAAAAGTCAGACTTCTACCTACGGGTGCTCCTTCACAACAGAATCTGCTTCCTTCCCCCTCAACCATGAGTCCATACGGGTTCGTGGGCTTGGTCTAGATTAGATATCTACCAAGTGGGATCAGTAACAACAACAACTTTTGCATTTGGGTATTACAAAATATCGAACAAAACATTAAATTAATGTAAATAAAAACAAATCAGATTTCTTATTTGTTTGTGTATCACATTATATTTATTTTTTGTCATACAATATACATATATATATGGGGCCTGAATTGCCGAGTAGCTGGCGCTCGGTACCACAGGTTTCGGGTTCGCGTCCCGGCGGTGCCATGGATGTTTGTAGTGGTTCGGAATCCCCTTTAAACCGTAGGTCCGGTCCTAATAGGATCGTAGAGCGGGGCATCGTTACTCCGCGGCCGTTTGCTAGCTACATTAGAACAAAAAAAAATATACATATATATGTTCTATTTTAAACGTTCCTTTTACAAGGGGTAGAGGGGGGTGTTGAGAAGGTTGTGCTCCCAAAGAATTATTGTATGAATAGAGGAAGCCTTTCCAAATGTGTACATTCCTGATATAAGTTAATTTAAATCAACAGCAAAAAAAATATTCGTTTTGCTTCGTCCAATGTACAAAATTCCTAGATTTCTTTTATCTATAAATTATTTTAAATGGGGAATGAAGTCTCATGGAGTTTAGTCATCACATTTTGGTGCATTCCCGTGGTTCTTGCATGACCCTTTGCTTCATAAATATCTTGCGTAGCTCCGTGTGTAGTCGGGGGCCTGAATGGCCGACGCTCGGTGCCATAGGTTTCGGGTTCGAATCCCGGCGGTGTCTTGGATGCTTGTAGTGGTTCGGAATCCCCTTTAAACTGTATGTCCCGATCTGTTTAGCCTACAGTGTGCACAAGATGACCGTAGAGCGACAAACCAAACCGTGTATGATCAATTTCCGTACGCAGTAAAAGCAAAGCTACCTGATAAATTCAACTTCCTGTATTAAAAATGAAATCAACATTACATTCTTATGGGTGCGCAGTAGATCTACCTCGCCGTGGTGCACCTGGTAACACTTTTGAGTGGCTAAAAGATCTGCAACTTGGCTTTATGTCTTCCTCCGATCACTTTGATACTCTTCGAGTCCTACAGTGGAATGCTGGTGGACTGTCTCAATCCGAGGGCGCAGAGCTTTTGCTCACTCTGTGTGGGAGGGATATGGATGTCTTCACTGTTACGGAGGCTAATCTGACAACCGACTGCCTGCGAAACCATCTTTACAGACTCAGAATCGTTCCTTCCCCGATATGCAGCTCTGGAGAGGCCATGGACTCCACGCATCTACTTCACTGTCCTGCTCTGATGCAAGACTTTTCTCGCCGAGCGATATTGGGAGATGTGTTAGATGAATGAACTCTGTTGCAGCATGCTTTGTTGTATTCTCTGCTTCTTTTTTTTTTTTTCGTTGTTCTTTTTATTCCTGTAATTGTTCATAATATGCCATTGGAAAAAAAAAAACAACATTACCTTCTTCTTATTTTTGAATTTTATTCAGACGCTTAATTTGTTATGAAGATGCTCGCAGGCCCACGGAACCCACCCATTGCACTGAAATGCGAGGATGGCGGAGTTTTTTTAAATTCCACATGCAGTGCGTTTATTTATTAATTTAACAAATGGTTGCTATTCATTTTATTTGTATTTTAGATTATTTTTATTTCTGTTCACTGAGTTGTCAACAGAAGGCTTTGCAGACTGGATTGCTGTAATTGCATAAAGATATGAAATGCAATAAGATTACTGTATATGTTGCACATTATTTTACTTGGACTTATCCGAATCCTTCATTATTTACTACTGTGTCCAAAAAGTAAGACCAGCTTTCAATTTAAATGTCCCCGGCATATGACATTTCAATTATTATTTTTTCTTTTTAAGGTTGTTGGCACTGTGTGAAATTTTACGTCAAAATATTCATTAGTGTTTGAGTTACGCTTGGTTTTGGGAGATGCTAAAACTGATTCCGGCAATGTTTGAAATGTCTGAATTAATTGAGCAAGAACTTGCGCTCAATTTTGTTTTCGGAAAGATATAGAATGCTGCAGAAGTCATTTGGTGAGCATATCGGAAAGAAATGTTTAGAAGTGGTATAAACAGTTCAAAGAATGCAGAGAACGCGTTGAAGACGAAGAGCCCTCTGGTCGACCACCAACCTCAACCGACGAAGCTCACGTCCAAAAAGTTAAAAATTTGGTGCTTGCAAACCGTCAATTTACAAGTAGAGATCTTGCTGAAGATGTTGGAAATTCAAAATACCATTTTAAAAGATGTTTCGTTCCTCAAACGCGTCAAATCTTGATTGGTACCAAAAATACTGAAGGCGCTAGCTCACACTGCATTGATAGTTCGTGACTTTTTCGCAAAAAATAAAACCCATATCGTTCCACAACCACCGTATTCACCTGGCATAGCATCGTGCTACTTCTGACTATTCCCTAAACTCAAAAGACCACTCCAGGTACAACGCTTTGAGTCGATTGAAGAGTCATTTCAAAAATCGCCAGAATCAGTTTTAGCGTCTCACAAAGCCAAGCGTAACTCAAACACTAATGAATATTTTGACATCACACAGATGTCAAGGACAGTGCTAACAACCTAAAAAAGACAAAAAAATAATAATAATAAATAAATTGAAATAAAATATGCTCGGGAAATTCGTATTGAAAACTGGTCTTACTTTTCGGACACAGTAGTACTTCCGATAGCCATGTTATAGGTTTCGTTACTTACTGAAAACGCGATCTGCTTGTTTAAAGAAAGCATCAGTTGAGTAAAATATTTTAAAAAATAATTGAGTGTTTACGTTTCTTGGTTTGAAGTTTTCCCCCTATTTTTCGAATTTTACATTAGGAAGAAAGAAAGAAGAAAAAAAAAAAAAAAAAAGAACTCATACATTATATATATATATATAATCAAACCTACATTAAATTCAAATTTAGTATTTACCCGAATTTAAACCAGGTTTTTTACTAACAAATGTAAAATATAGAAATGGGATTCAATTTAATTTCAGAAGTTTGAATGATGATAGAAATTAATAAAATGAACAGTAAATAAATAACTCATTCAATTTTCTCGTTAACAATTTCAGTTAAAATAATTTTAAAGAATTTTGTTAAAGGTCCTTTGAAAAATCTGAAACCCGGTTTCTTAGTAATACACATAAACAGAATTATATTTTAATGTTAAGAAGTTTAAAGAACACAAGTTAATCAATTTAATTGTTTCAGATATTAATAATTATTCGATCCGTTTTAAAAATTCCGATTCTCTCCACGCTTAGCAGAAAGAGGAGCCATTCGCACGCATTTCTTTAATGATGTCAACACAAGAACTTTGGGTACTTACGTATTAACGGTACCTTGGCGACAGACTTGGCGGTTTTTAAGTGTCGCCAATCTTTATTATTTGGAATAAAAGAATTTTGAAAGCGTTTTGATTTTAAATGAAGTGTTTCATATATATTTTATTATTTGGAGCAAAAATTTTAAGTGTAGATTGCCGCCAAATCTGTAGCTGCGGTTGGCGAGTGTGCTCTTTATTGGCGCAACTGTCGTCAAGGTACCGTTAATACGTAAGTACCGAACTTTGCAGTGAAACATCACGTTTTTAACCATCTTTATCCTTTTTTATAGGGGCCTGAATTTTCCGAGTGGGTAGCGCTCGGTACCACAGGTTTCGGTTTCGAGTCTCGGCGGGGCCATGGGTGTTTGTAGTGGTTCGGAATCCACTTTAAACTGTAGGTCCCGGTCTGTTTAGCCTAAAGTGTGCCCAAGATGACCGCAGAGCGACAAACCAAACCTATTTTGTAGAGATAATTTGCAAAATAGGTTTGTTTAAGTCTTGGATGCACTGTAAATAATCCACGACTCTTTAATGAGTGTCGTAGAAATTCAATATTTGGTAAACATATTATCGGTTCAAAAAATTTTTTTGCCTTTGGCATCGTTAACGAAAAAAAAAAAAAAAAATTTCAGAATCGTACATTTTGTCATCTTTTAAGTTTTCTACATTTTTTATACTTTCCTATTTCGAATTGTAAATAATAAAACTATTGGAAATTTAGCAATTTTTAAGTAATTCATAAATAATAATTACTTTACATTTACTTACGACATAAATAGTTATTTATGTTTAGGGTGCAGAAAGTATATTATCTTCCTCTGAAATGGACGAATAATTTTTAAGGACAAAATTCAATATCATAATTATCTGTACACGATGCAAACCAAACATGATTTCGCTCACCTTTCATAAATAGCTTTTATGTCATATAAATATCGAACATTTTTGAAAGAAAAGATTTCGAAAAATCATTCTTTTGTAAAGTCAGTTTGTATAAAATAACATGTCGTGGCATTTATATACAATATTATAATCACGGCTTTTCATATATACTATGGTAGTAGCTATGGGCCTGCATGGCCGAGTTGCTGGCGCTCGGTACCACAGGTTTCGGGGTCGAGCCCCGGCGGCGCCATGGATGTTTGTAGTGGTTCGAAATCCACTTTAAGCCGTAAAGGCTCGTGCTCACCAAGGCGACAAGATGCAAGCGAAAAAATGTGACCAATCACTAGCCTCACCGCGGTCGCCTGAAACCGGTTTGCAGTCCACCGCTTGGAGTTGCCCGACTTTCAACTCGAAGCGGTTTTTCACTAGGCGTAATGCTATTTCTGACGTTTCGCTGTGAAGGGGTCGAAAAAATTTTGTCGCTTGCCTCTTGCATCTTCACGTCTCTCGCCTCGGTGGGAACGAGCCTTCAAGTCCCGGTCTAATAGGATCATAGAGCGTTGCGGGGGCATTGTTACTGCGCGTCCGTGGCTTATCTTCGAGTTACACGCGCCCCCTGGGTCATGCAAAGTGAGTAACGTCTGTGCAGCGCTTGCCTTAAGGCATCCAAGATCAAGCTGTCTATTGTTTGCCAGCTGCATTAGAACAACATCAAAAAAAAAAAAATAATAATAATATTAGTAGCTATTTAAGGAAAACAATTATATATATCGTTAGCAATTATAATATTGTATATAAATGTCATGACACACACATATATATATAAGAATACATTTCAATTATAACTTGAAGCACACATTTTTGTTTCATTTGATAATTGTAGGAAAGACAACGTTCTTTGTTAAAATACTTAATTTCTTTGAGAGAAATATTATGCCAAATTGAATGAAACTAACTATGTGTATTAAATAGTTTTTAAAGGAAATTTTAGAAAGTATTTCACGATTCAATTAGAAATAATCATATTTAATATTCACTGCGAAATTAGTTAAATTTATTTTCATTTAGCAATTTTAAATAGGCAAAAACTTAAAAAAATGTTTGCAAGAGATTTTCTGAAATATGAATTTAGATACTGACTGAAAATTTTGATGTTGAGCAGTTTGCATTATTTGTTCATATTTAATTCCTGCAACTCATTGATGTAGAAGTATGGAGCATTCAACATTAAAAAAAAATAAAAATAAAAATCCTCTTAATGAGGAAAGAGATATTCATAATTTGTTTTCGGGGTTAAACATTCCAAACAAACGGCAGAATTTTTTTTTACATATTTTGGGCCCCACTGAAAAGTTTGAAAAACAATACCATTTGCTTTTTATGTGATGTTCATTAATTATGTGTTCGAAGAAACTGAATTAACATAAAATTAGCTTTGTTCTTATTTCTAATTCTAAATGAATTCGTATTTTATTCTAGTTTAACAAGAATTAAATTATTTTATAAATTATTATAAAATTAAAATTATTATAAAATTAAAATTATTATTAAATTATTCTATTATTATAAATTATTCTTATAATTTTAGTCTATTTTTTCTAGTTAATTTAATTCTAGTTTTCTTATTTCTAATTTAAAAAAAACTGTCCCTTTGCTTTCGAAAAACTGCACTGATCAATTATAGTGATCAAAAATAGCGTTTAGAATGCATCCACAATGAGTCTTTTTTATTTTTTTTAATGCGGAAAAGAACTCACGCGCGTGCTGTGACAGGTGATCCAAATCCACCTGCGTGACAGGCATATTTACAGAGTAAACGACCTCCATATCAACACAGTTCAAGTACACTTCATTATGAAAGTCGAGTGTCCTTATATTCTATAGCTAACAAATGGGCTGAGAAGTTCATAGGCTGGCACATAGATGGCGCTATAAGTATAAAATCCATATGATTTTTAGTTAGCCCTAACCTTCGAAAGACACGCGTATAAATTTGACAGCTGTTGCACTATTAGTATGTGAATTATAGCATTTTTAGTGTTCATCACGTGCAGTCCACTCGGTGGCCTGTCGATTGGACTCCGGTGTGAAATGATGGAGCCATGTTTCATCCACTGACACATGGGTTTCGGGTTTATTTCGATTGAACAGCTCCAAACACTGCTTAGAATCATCCATTCGTTGTTGTTTTGGGTCGATTGTGAGCTCGCACGGCACCCACTCCGAACAGCGCTTTCGCATATCCAAATATTCCATCACGATATGTCCAACACGTTCCTTTGATATCTTTAGGGTCTAAGCTATCTCAGTCCAGTTCACTTTACGGTTATCAAAAATTATTGTGTGGACTTTTTTGATGTTTTCGTCGGTAACAGCCCCTTTGGGGCGTCCACTGCGTGCATCGTCCTCGGTGCTCATTTCGCCTCGTTTAAATTTAGCAAACCACTTCTTTACGGTTGATTTTCCTGGTGCAAAGTCCGAATAATGTTTATCAAGCCAAGCCTTGGCTTCAATAGTATTTTTTCCGCCAAACAGCAATGCCTTATTAACACACGAAATTCCTTTTTAATCCATTTTTTCAAACTAACAAAAGTTGCTTCACTAAAAATGCTATGACTCACATACTAATAGTGCAACAGCTGTCAAATTCATACACGTGTCTTTTGAAGGTTAGGGCTAACTAAAAATCATATGGAATTAATACTAGTAGCGCCATCTATATGCCAGCCTATGAACATTTCAGCCCACCTGTTATAGCTACTACGAATGATTCAGTGGCATGAACGAATAGAAGAGACGGTACATTTAGTTTAAACATAAAAAGTAAAAGTTTTTTTTCCAGTTCTTATTTGAAAGTGAAACATTGAAAACTCTCATTTTAAAGGTAACGCTACATTTAGTAATCAAATAAAACAAATTCAGTACTAAGCAATCTTGATCGGAGAAGTCGATATTTATTTAACTTTTTTTTAAATTTACTTTTCAGCTTTTATAATTTTCAGGTTGACCGCAGATTTCTTAATGAGTGTGCAGCTAATATTTAAAAATAATAATAATAATAAATAAATACAAATTAATATTTAAAACATAGAATTTTTTTTTTTTTTTTTTTATTGAATTGGGAATTTTGAACTCAACAGATTTGTTAAAATCTCTGCTTCTGTATTGAATGAAGAATTTTTATGCGAGTGTGATTTTAATACTTGTGCAGTTGTCATATATTTATAAATACTGATTTATAGTTTCTCATTTGCAAATAAAAAATACTTACTTTCTTATTGTAATACGTGAAAATTATGCACAATCAAACTGGTCTTCAAGAAATCAACTAAAACAGATTGCACTTAAGATTTATTTTATACAAATAAGAGCTTTTAAAAAAAAAAAAAAATAAATAAAAAAAAAAAAAAAAAAAAAAAAAAAACCCGAATAAATAAGTCTCTCATTTTTGTAGTTCGTTTACATAAATTTTCTTTACACCTAAATTTACAGTTTAATTTTTTTATATATATATAATCTGTATACTACTTTTGTCCCTCGTAAGTTTATCCGTCATTTTATATTTCTATTTTGGAAAGAAAAGATTAGATTTTCTTTGTTTGAATTTTATGCCGCAATAAAACGAGGACGGGTCTTGCAATTTTTTTTACTAATGTGAGAGTACTACAATTTTCAACATTTTTTTAAAAATTAATACTTCTTTCTAGTTAAAAGCAACGAAAATTCTACACATAAATTTTAAAGCAAAGTATTAACAGTATGCAAATAATTAAAATACATTTTCTTTATCATAAATAAAATTTAAAAAAAAACCCGGCAAAATATCTGTAATTCTTAGAATACAGCGTAAACGTCTGATACACATTACAAACAGGGTTTCTTTTTTTGAGGGGCAACTCATGCAAATTCTTTGGTGAAAACTGAAATTCCAACACTTCGAGGCATTCCTTAATAAACCTACGAAGCTAAGTTATTAATAATCTGAAATTCAAGAATCTTAAAGAGTGTGCTGATCAAATATTTTCGCATATATATATATATATATTATTAATAATTTGAATAAACTTAAAATACATTATTTCCTTTTCAATGAGTTCGAACATCATAGGGGTCACGCTCCGGGGTTTGTGTCTATCTTAGTGTTCGAATTTGGCGACACAAACCTATCCCATATTATTAGAAAGAACTCTAATAATATAGAATCACAAAAACATATAATGAGACATAATTTTAAAAAACTTACTAGATTTTGAGTTAATATAAGTTAATAAAAACCCCTCCACCAGTTCCAAGAATAATATTCGATACTAAATAATCGAATATCATCAGCACGAAATGATTATAAAATTATCAGCAAGCAAGCGACTTCAATTATTGCAAAAATTTGGAAGAAAATTGCTTAAGAATCAATTAGAAGAAACTATAAAATTATTTGGTTACCTTTTAAATTCTAATTCTGACATAAACCATTTCAAATGACTGAAACAATTAACGTTGTGAGAGTAAAATTAACTTAATTGTTAATAAACAAAATTAAAATATTATTAAAATGATAATTTTTGAAGTCAATCTAATCACTAGTTTTAACGTTAAATAATATATTAACAAAAACTGTCAATCAAAATATCATCACATAAAAATAATGTTTTCAAGGCAAAGGAAATTTTTGTAATATCGGAGTTGAAATCTTAATGTATTCAAAATAGCACCAAAAAATTTGAAGAATACAAGACATTATAGAAAAAAAACTATCGCTGAATAAGTAATCGGTGAAAAATTAAAAAAAAAAAAAAAAAAAAAAAAAAAAAGTTAGTAGTATTTAGTTCACATTCTTTTTTTCTCTGAAACATATAACAAGATAAAACATAAGGCCAACATATGATTAATCATATTTTCACAATTTTAAATAGCATTTAAATGACTCATTTAAACAGATCGCAGACATATATATATATACCCTGCTAAATGAAAATTCGATAAAGAATTTTAAAGAAATATGTCAAACAATCACATTTCCTAAAATAATTTCTCTAATATAGTGTATTTTTAAAAAGTAGCAACTACCCTAAGTTAATCAGGCTACTTTCCCGCACACTGCTAAATACATACCTCTTCAAAAACCACTTGAAATTTACATAATTTTAAATTAAAAGCGAAATGTGGTCTTAATCAGAAAATACCTCTTAAATGACTTATAAAAACGTTTTATATTAATATCTAACAAACATCGAAATGAAAAAAACTAAAATAAATTAATTCATCTTCAGAATACCATATTTACATATATATATTGGTTTTAGCATTTTATTACATTACTAGTTCCTTTCCTTTTTTTTTTTAATAAAGTGAAACAAAGCTACACAAAAATATTTACTATATTTCTATAATAAATATATATAATATTATTATATAATATTTTAAATAGTTACTATATAGCTATATTCCAAGAATCTGGCATCACAAACTGATCAATTCCAAAAAGCAAAACAAATCTTACCTCGTTGAATTACGTCGTGCTCTTCGCAATTTTTCAGAGAAGAAAAAAAAAAAAAGAACGCAATGAAAAAAAAAGATGGTAGATTATTTTTCTTCTTTACTTCAAAACAAGCTCTTATTTTTAAGCGAATTTATACAGCGAACAATATATATATATATACATGCATCAGTATTAACAGAACGACAATGCGATGAAATGTTACAAGAAATCTAGAGATGAAGTATAAAAGTACACACAACATAACTTTTAAGTTTTAGACTGCAGATAGGATCGAATGCGATCGACGAGATCATCGTTCGCAATTCTCAGCAATTCGTTCTCTTTTTTAAGAGTTTCGATTTCTTCTCTAAAAATGCGAATCTTCTCCTCGTTCGATTTGATGTGATCCAAAACCGATTTCTTCTCTTCTATTTCATCTTCCAGATGCATGAACTCCACGACCAATTCCTGATTGGCCTTTCCGATGTAGTCTTCCGTCTCGCAAGTGGTACCGGAAATGAAGTCAGGAGCAGCTGATTCAATATTAAAATATTCTTCTTCGTCTTCAAAAGAATTGTATAAGTCATCAATGGAATCTGTACTGCAAGTACTGTTCTCTCGACGTCGACAACCACCAACTTTTGTTGATTGAAAATCATCAGAAGTGCAATCATTCGCTAATGGATCACTTCTTAAATCCAATCCATATAATTTTATTTTCTCTTTAAATAACTCGCTGGACAGAGCTAACTTGTAATTTCTGATATCATCTCGAATTTTTATGTACTTCCTCTCGTTCATCTCTTTCAGACGCTGCTTTTCTCTGTCATCTGAAAATCTATCATGCTTAGTCTTATCGGGCGAAACTGCATTTCTTATTTTCATTTCATTGATATAATCGGTGCAAGTCTCTAAAGTTGAAGCCTCGTCTGAACCTGCGCCGACAACCGGCTCCACGACGGTATTCCGATTCAAAACTTCTTCGTCGTCATCGTCTCTTCTTTCGCCAAATTGCTCTGTGTTTATCACATCCATTTCTACCATACTTGACGACCACGGAACAGTACGCAAGTCGAAAGACAACACTTCAATCAACACCCACTAGACGACGTCCAAACAGCAACTGACGAAACATCGAGACGGGTAGGCGTTTTACAGATCATCAACGCAGCAGAACTTGTGCGAATGCGCTTTTAAAATATAGTTCGCTTATTTTTCTCATCTTATAGAACTCATAGAGTAACAAAATTAACAAATAAATGTGTTCAAATCGTTTAATCTTTCTTTATTACACCGAAATGTTTTAATAGAGTTTTTTAATAATGCGTTACAAAAACGCGTAAGACTACACATAAAAATATATAGGAGTCACTCGTCTCGCCATCTCTTGGTCCATTTTTACACTTTTCTTTCAAATAAAATAAAATATTCATATATATAAAAAAATAATAAATATAATAAAATATATAATATTAATATAAAATATATAATAAAATATTAATATATAATAAAATAAAATATCCATATAAAGATAATTTACATAAAATAACATAAAATATTAATGGTAAAATAATAAATGATTTTAAATAAATAATAATAAAATGGTTAATAATAAATGGTAAAATAATTAATGGTTTTCTTTCATATAAAATAATCAATAAAACTTCCTTGGTTTCCTTTCATATAAAGTAAATAATAATAAAATAGTTAATAATAAATGGTAAAATAATTAATGGTTTTCTTTCATATAAAATATGAATGGTAAAATAATAATTAGCAAAAAAAAAAAAAAAAAAAAAATTCTAGTGAAATATTACAGTTCTTCATTCGGTGTACTGTACTTACAGTTGTATCAGTTAAGGCAGTTCTCTGTGCAGTACTGTTCAATTTCAAACTCATTCTCAACTTAAGGAATTTTTCTCTCATTCATTCATTTAAGGCTTTCAGATATTTACAAAGTATGAAATGTCACTTTTAGAGAGAGAGGATAGACTAAAAAATCATAATTTTTCACTCTTGCTTATTTATTTATAATAATTTTTTTTCCGATTTCAAATTATCTCAATTATTTGTTACCATTTTTTAAGAATTGCCAAAATGTATCTACCAGCCATTAAAACTCTTATAAAAGTTTTCAAATTACAATAGTATATATATATAATTATTTCCCTGTCGTCTTTTTTTTTTAATTACGCATTACATCGATAGCGTGGATACTATAAATTAAAATGTGATGTAAACGGAAAGAAAATTTTCCGCAATCAGTTACTTGACTTTCGCACATGCCCCTTTTCGCGAACACCAAACTTCATAAAGGAAAGCAACAACCCTGGTATTTCCGCACTACAGTTGGCGCTTTATCGCTGTTCTGGTGCTTCTCTATTCATCATTCCCATAAAAAAAACCGTAAACATTACGAAATGATTAAGTTAGGAAAAATTATTGTTGTTCAAGTCATATATTCAACAAATTACTTATGGGGACAAACCCAAGAGGGTCTGAATGACCGAGTGTCTAGCTCCCGGGCGCTCGGTACCACAGGTTTCGGGTTCGCGTCCCGGCGGTGCCCTGGATGTTTACAGTGGTTCGGAATCCACTTTAAGCCGTAGGTACCGGTCTCATACGACTGTAAGAGCGTCACGGAGCAGCAATAAATGCAAGCAATCCACTTGCATTTATTGCTGTGCGAGGAAATGCGACGAGATGACACCCTCTGCTGAACTACTTTTTTCATTTTTTTTTTTTTAAACTACTTTCACTTGCTTTTTAACTTTAAATTATTATTTTTACACTTTTTAAAATTATTTTTGCAAGTACTGCAGTTCCTTTCATTCAGTTTTTAACTCGTGCGATTATTGACACATAACTGTTCAGAGACGATTCACTGCATTTGTGTGATGAAATGCAGACGGCGTCGTTTTTCATTCCCCTCAGTGCGATGGTGTGGGGGAGCGCTGCGCACTTTTAAATTTGAAAAGGTGTCATGAAACGGAAATACTTTGAGAACCCCTGACCTGTAGATTGACCAGGTCGATGGCTAAAAATGCTACTGACTTTTCTTTTCTCCTAGCATCACACCCAGGACTAGGCCGCCCCCTACCAGCTAGAGAGCGGAGGGTGGAATATCGGTAGAGAGACCACGGACAATCCACTGATATGTGACGAGTGAAGTACAGTACTT
This sequence comes from Caerostris darwini, assembly GCA_021605075.1. Classification (NCBI taxonomy): domain Eukaryota; kingdom Metazoa; phylum Arthropoda; class Arachnida; order Araneae; family Araneidae; genus Caerostris; species Caerostris darwini. Next base: position 51,990 of record BPLQ01013407.1, on the reverse strand, counting down.
TCTGGGAGGACTTTTAAAAGTAGCTACCCCGCTTTGGAGTATCGTATGAGAATAAACCCTGTAAACTCCCATCATGCAGTCTGACTATCGAGGCGAGACTATTTTACACACATTGTCACAATCGCCAACGAGTCTCCTCGTTTCTGAAAACAGTGACTACAACAATGCCACCAGCGATTTCGAATCTCAGCCCTCCTACATGCCATCTGCGCACGTTGCCATTGGGATACGAGTCGGGTCGTCAGGCCTCAACTGATATCACGCTTCACAACTGCTGATTCCTTGAGATGAGCATGAAAGTAAAAATCTTCATTCTCAAGCGGCGTCGAGGAGACAGAGCGGCTGTGAATGACAGCCAGCTTCCGCAAGAATTTCTTTGAAATGCGGAAAAAAAGACTAGGTTCGGAGCGGGACAGAGACAATTGACTCACTTCGAGGGTTCTGCCCACACTGAGACAAACCGGTGTACAACTGGTTAGCGAGAGACAGACTCTCTAGTTCTCGCGCTCTCTTCTGGTGCGGCTTTAGGAATGAATATTTACAATATTAACATAATAAGAAAATTTTGTTTAAAAAAAAAAAAAAAAAAAAAAAACTCGTGCGCAATTAAACAAAAAATCTTATCGCAATTCCTCATATAACAAAAGTTCAAATTAATACAAGATTTATATATAAATATAAACATATATATGGTTTACTTATAGTATGAATAGAAAATAATATTCATACTGTAATTAAACCAAAAGCAAGAAGTCCCAGATTAAAAAAAAAAATGAAATTGAAATTGAATATAAGAAAAGGCCTTAAATCCAAATCTTAAAAGGAAATGGGGGATGGAAAGCCTCCGAAATGTATGTATAGAAAAATGTTCGAACACCTTATAAATGCGTCGATTTTTGGACAAGGGTTGCTTGGAGGAACTGCTTCTGCCCTTTCCCCTCCCCCTCAGAACCGAGTGCGTGGGGCACAGAAGCGCGCAGCATTTCAAGAGATGCACTGATCATAATAATCGACTTCAGCATTCAGATTTACTTTCCCGCCTTTCGAACTTTCCGGGCCATCTGCCGCACCGGGATTGAAGTGATTTATCAAAGATTGGTGTTCATTCCATTCGGCCCTGAGGAAAGAAGAGGGAGGGGGAGGGGGTTATTACCAAGAGTATCAGCATTCATTTTAAATACTTCAAAAGTTAACGATCCATCGATAGCTTTTCCTCTAAAATAACAATACAAAATTCTAAGTTTGTTTTTGAGATGAACCAAAAGTATTTTTCGATTTTAGAAACGTTAAGAACATAACCAACGAATCATAATTCAATAATCAACACAATTCACTCAGGTACGAATAAATGTGCATATTAAAAATCACAAAAATTCAATCGAGAATTTGGAACAGTGAAATAAATAAATAAAAAGAGGTGAATGAGTTTGCCTTATGCCCAACACCACAATTGCAAAAATGAATAAAAAATGCGTAAATAATATTAATATGTTGTTATTGTTCGAATGCAGCTGGCAATACAAAGACAATTAGTCTTTATGCCAAAAGCAAGGGCTGCACTGCTGTTACTCATTTAGTAATACCCAGGGAAGCAGGTGCTATTTGAAGATAGGCTAAGTACGTGAATCACACTACCCCCCCCCCCACCACCGTGACTGAAACCCGTAACACCGAGTGCCAGAGCTTATATATATATATATATATATATATAAACAAAATATAAAATGCATTAGTTACTTTAAACATATTCCATGAAAAAGGTTCTAACATAATAATATTAAAGAAAATGAATTTCAATTTTTAACGGCCGAGCGTCGCTCTTTGTCATCACACAGGTCGCATAGAAGAAACAAAACAAATAAAAATAACAGCAAAGTTCACCATTTGGGAAGAAACTCATTTATCATTATTGTTGATTATATTTTTGTGCTGAAAATAGAAACAAAAATGTAATTTTTAAATATATATATAAGAAATTATTCGATTTCTTATGTTTTTTGACAAAAAAAAGAAAAAAATTGTTCTTCTTATATGTAATTTATGCTATTTATGTGTTCTTATTCTTTATGTTATGTTCTTCGTAGACATTCTTTTAAATGTTATATATTTAAATGTTGTTGTTGACTGATCCTCACTGTCCTGCAGTGCGGGACGGACATCCCATGAGTGATCTACTCATGGATGGAGGGAAAGGGGCAGCTTCTGTTGTGATGGAGCACCCGTAGGTAGAAGTCTGACTTTCGCTCCGCGACGCTTTTACAGTCATAGGAGACCGGACCTACAGCTTAAAGTGGATTCCGAACCACTACAAACATCCATGGCACCGCCGGGACTCGAACCCGAAACCTGTGGTCCCAGAGCTCTAGCCACTAGGCCATTCATATATATATATATATATATATATATATAAAATAAACATATATATTTGCCAATAATATATATATATATAATATATATATATATGCATGACGCTTAACTTTTCTTTAAAACACTATGTAAGTGTCCTTTAAGAAAATTTGCTTCTGCATATTAAATCAGATTCACAAATAAGTATACAAGGAATTGAACGTATCGTCGGACTCGCGGACAAGTCAGACTGCTGGGTTTCTGGCTTCGCTTCAGTCCCTAAATAAACACTCCAGCCAGTGGGCTGCTTATGAAATTTGAGTGCCACACACACACGATAAGAAATTTCAAATTTGCATTTATTCCTTTTTCTTTTCTTCTTAATGACACGAGAGTAAAAAAAAAAAAAGAAATCCCTTCTGTTTATCTTTTCTCGCACATGCGCGATGACTTGTTGGCTGTAATACTTGTTGTTACAAGTTGTCGGCGCCTAGGTTGATTTCGAAACAAGCTAAATAATGCTGATTAAATGCTGCAATGATAACGATTATTGGTAACAAATAACAGTTGGAATGTGTTTATTCATTAATTTGTTAGTCCATAATTATTAGTAAATGGATTTTTTTAAAAGTTTAATTTCAATTTTCTTGATTTTCCATATGAGTTACGGAGTCAATATACCGCTTGTCATTAACACCTGGCCTTTTACTAATGGTACCGCTAAAGGTAATTTGGCAGCCTTGACATGAATTCTATTTTATTATATTTTATAGGAAAAAATAATGAAGTTTTTGTAGAAGTTTTTTTTTTTTTTCCCCAGAAATCTTATGATACTGTGTATATGTATTTATATAATTTTTTGAACAAATTTAAAAAAAAAAAGTTTGTATTGAATGCTTTTAAACTTCTCTTTGTGATTGAAGCTATTTTAATTTTTCTGTATGAGTGTTCACTCATAATAGGGTAACACCTTTTTGCAAATTTGAAGAATAACAGGTAAATAAAATAATATATTGAAGGGTGAATTAAAAAATTGTTTTGAATTTGAAGGATGCAAAAAATAGATATTAAAATTTTTAAAATGTTTTGGAATGAATTAAAATTTTTTTTTGTATCCTAGGTACTTTGTTAATTGAATTCCACATTTTTTTATTTCTTTGATATTTAAAAAATGGTTCCTGAATCAAGTTTTATGTAAAAATTATTATTTCAAAAAGTTTATTAAAAGTTGTGACAAACGTATCAAATTTATTGCCATTTTAAAAGACATTTTTTAAAAAAAAATATTGCAAGAAACAATACAGTATCAATATAGTTTCAATTTTAAATTGTAATAAAATTATTATCTTAGTGAGTGATAGGTTTTTATTGACGGTTATATTTGGTTATCTATTACATTTATTGGTTTCAAGAAATAAGTAAAATGCATTTTTAATGAATGAGAAACATTAATAATGTATAGTAAACAGAAGTTATCCCAATGAGGATTCTAATGTATAAAAATATTGCATGTTCTGCTGTAGACTCATTTTAACATTGTAGGAATATTTTTCTAATGTGTTAGATATCTGACTTGACTTTGAAATGTATACTCACTCATTGACTATTTTATTTTGAATTATACAATTGCAACTTAATAAAGAAAATTAAAAACAAAAAATTACAACCTACAAGTCATGGATAACAACCAAAATGAGATAGGCGATATCTTTCTGTATAGTCTTCTTAATTCAAAGAATATACCCATTAAGTTATTGTTGAATGATTAATAACTACTCATTTTTCCTGAATAGCTTGGGATGTTATGAGCAGAGGAGGATCAGCTCTCGATGCAGTCGAGAGTGGCTGTTCACAGTGTGAAATTGAACAGTGCGATCACACTGTGGGATATGGAGGAAGTCCTGATGAGAATGGGGAAACTACTTTAGATGCAATGATTATGGATGGGTATGTTTAATTTCCCAATTTTTAAAATATATGAAAAATATTTGAATACATATATAGCTTTGTCTTATTTTAAAAGTTTATATAATTTCAAAGAAATGTATGAAAAGATGTAGACCAATATAATTAGAGTTTTAAAAGTTATTTAGATCTTAACACTAAAATAATTTTTAATACATTATAATTTTGTTGAATAATTTATAATTTTGTTAATTTGTAAAAAATAAGGCAGTTTTAAAAGTAGTTTTTTCATACATTTTTAAATTATACTGTGTATTTTTTATTAAAAAATGTTTTTGATTCAATTTAAGTAAAGGAAGTTAGTAATTAATGATAAATTTATGAAGAATAAAAATTATTTCTATTATTATTTTGTTCATTTTAATAGTAATTAAACATGTCACTTAAAATTTGTTCCTTTTTTTTAAATGACAAATTTCGTTTCTTAATTATATTAAATGTACATATAAATACACATTTTATTTTGATTTGTGTATTTGATTTTGATAAGAATTCTAAAATAAAGTAAAATAATCCAAAAGTACAATAAGTCTTATACAAGAAAATGTTTGTTTAAATATTAATTGCTTGCTCGTCACCCAAAAATTATAACAGAAATTTTTGTGAAAAATTGAGTGGCTAACAAAATAATATTTCTTAGTTTCAAAGTATAATCTGAAATAATTGTGTAATGCAGAAGTGTATATTTAGATGTATAAATTTCGTTATTATTTATTTAGTAAAATGGAAGTTCTAAAAGGTTTTTAAATAAATGCTTGTTTATCCAAATTTGTATCTATAGCAATAAAAATATATGAAAGTAGCTTTGAAATATTGTATTCATTATAAAAATGTTTTTTTTTTCAGTCCAACTCATAATGTTGGTGGTGTCGCTTGTCTTCGGCGCATTAAAAGTGCAATATCGGTTGCACGTAAGGTTTTGGAAAATACAGAGCATTCCTTGTTAGTTGGAGATCTGGGTAATTTCTTATTTCTTAAATGTTTACTAATAACGCCATTGAAATATTTGATGGTAGAAATAAAAGTAGAATTATTTTTTGAAATAAGTTCAGAATATTTTTTCCTTTAGTTTTATAAATATGTATAAATGTTACTGTATTGTATTAGTAATTTCCATAGATAATTAGCATCTTTATTTACATTATTTTTTTAGATTTAATCATCTTCTAATTATCCAATTATATTTTGTAGATTTGGAGATTATATCCAAAATATTAGGAATAGTCCTTGTACATCAGTACTTTTTTTATGTGAAATTTGTGAGAATTAAAATAGAGATAAATATGAAAATGGGGAAATTATGCTAACTAATAGTTTAATTGTAATAATGAATATAATGTTTCTATATACATATCAATTTTATTACATATTTGAAGCACTAAAAGTCCATCAAGAGCTTAGCAAACCATTTATAGCTATTTTTGATATGTTTTGGCTGCTATTTTTAATTTGAAAGTTTATGTGCCTAATAAAATAAAGATGAATCTTAATGTAATTACTGAAAAAAAAGTGTCCTTATTATCATGTGTGGACATGATGTTGGCTTGGTTAGGGGTTTGTGGTGCAATCCAAAAAGTGCAGCAAGCAAATAAAGTGATATTCCAAATTTGCAAATTTTGGCGGGAAAATGGTAGTTTGGACCCCTTAACTCTTGAAATGATTCATGAATAAGGCTAATCCTCTGGAATTTTCTGGACAATTTGGCTTGTACTTGAAGTGCTTTGTAGTATGGTTTTGAATCACTTTTCATGTTTTGGCTTGGGATTTTAAACATTTGTATATCCAATGGCTGTAAGTACTCATACTCAATTCTTTCTTCTTGAAGTTTCATATTTATCCCTTTTGGTATTTTCCCATGCCTATTGAGCTTTATAGTGCTTCTTTTTGATTTGGAATACTTCATTCTTCAGTTATGCATAGAATTTTTAAACTTTGATATATTTTCTTGGCTATTGAATAGGATAGTGATTCTTGTAAAATTTGGAATATTTCATTCTTCATTTATGCCTAGAATATTCAAATTTTGATATATTCTTTTAAGTATTGTATGTGATAAATTTTCTTGTAGAATTTGGAATATTTCGTTCTCCATTTGCGACGACATTTATCTTACTTTTGTGTTCTTGATCTATTCAACATTGCTGTATTCATGTGGTTATTTGAATTTGGCCATTCTTGTAGTATTCCAATCAATTGCTTCATATATCTTGTGCATTATTAAACATTGGCACCTTCCTGAGTTTATTAATCTGCTCTTCAATGTTCACACATGATAAGTTGAAATTTGCCAAGCAGATTTCAGTTTTCTTTTCTTTTATAATAAAATTGTTTTTAAGCTATAATGTTTGTTAAATTTTACATATATGTTGCACATTTGAACAATAATAAATTTTTTTGGCAAAAATATTCAATATATCCTGAAATAATTGATTTTATATAACATTTATTAAACCTTCTGAAAACTCAGATTATATATTATTTACAGTAATTTATTTATATATTGATAAATGGACACAGTGTTGCACTATAACATGGAACTATAATTTTGTATTTTTTTTATTTAAATTTTATGGTATATAGTATAAAAGTAAATTGAGATAATGTTCTATATTGATTTACTGGGGTACTTTCAAAGTTTAAAAATTATAGTATTTGAATGGTTTTCTTAATGTTTGAAATCCACTGGAGCATTATTGTCACTGTTTTTAGAAAAGAATAGGCAATGGTGATTGTGATAATATGTGTAAAAAAAAAAAAAAAAAAAAGAGTCCATCATCAATCAGTCTACCTGGTGGGAGTTGCAAATGCTGGGCATTTATCACTTTAAGTCATTCCGAAAGTCATGTCCTCCTCTCATCACCTCCAGTGAGATGTTTGTGGTATACATAATTGGTACACGAGATCTACCTATGTTAAAAAAAAAATGCTATTCTTAGACATTATATCTTTATATTCATTTATATTGCTAAATAATATTTTTACATTCTAGAATGAATAATAGGATAAAATAGAAGAATTTTATGTTTTTTACAATAATTGCTGATTGTTTTTAAAAAATAAACATATAATTATAGAATTACTTTGAGCCATTTGTAATTAATGGATTTTCATGAGAAATTATTTTCAAGGCTTTTTAAATTCTTGTTAACAATGATAGCTGTCTAAAAAAATGGACAAAATTAAATTTTTTAAAATTTTTTAATTTTAGGTTTCATTTTTAAAAATCCCTTTGATATATTTTTTAATGTTGTTTATAAAGGCATTTAAAAAATCACCCTCTAAATATTTAATTTCTGATAATTTACTAAAATAAAGTATTATACAAGTTCATTTTCGATGTCAAATTCCTAATTAAAAGAAACAATCATGCCACGTAATATTATGCAGTTGCTCTCTTATGTATGTATAAATGATTTTAATACTAATTTTATGATTTGCTCACTTTGTATCAACCCATAGTGTTTAAATAACATTAATAAAACTATTTAAAAGGCAGTGAAATGGCAAACTTTATTTGATGTTAATATAAATTCGTTAGTATCATTTCTTTAATGATAAAATATCTATCAAATCATATCTGTTCTAATTTATTCAATTTTCATGTGTTTCAGATTATATATTTTTAAATTTATATAAGTAACTGTACAATTATTTTTACATTGTATTATTTTATTTGAAAACAATTAGTTCAGATAAAGAATTATATCTAATGGATAGCAACATACTTATTTTTCATTAATTTTCTGTTAAATTTTCCAGTTTTTTTTTTTAAACAAACTGATGTTAAATATTGAAAAGAAATTCTAATTTAAGGATTAAAATATCTTTGTTTTTCTTTTAAGTATAATTGAGATTCATTTATGTATTTTATGTGATTTTCTTCAGCATGATAATTATTGTTTTGTAATTTTCTTTTGAATATTTTGAAAATTATCCATTAAACGTAACGATGCAATGATGTATGTAAATAATATGAATTTGTGTTTTATAGCTACTCAGTTTGCTGTGAGTATGGGGTTTAAAGAAGAGAGCTTATCCTCAGATTACTCTAAGGGTCTCTGGAAAGAGTGGAAGAAAAACTATTGTCAGCCCAACTTCTGGATGGCAAGTATTTATAACTTTATAAAGCATTCATTTAGTATATTTAAAATGAAATGGGTGACAAATGAAAAATTAAATTGCTCACTTTTCACATATTAAATTGTTCTTTTTTAATGAAATGAAAAATTACAACACTTTTGGATTTCATTCTAAAATAATTAGATTGAATTTTGATGGTTAAAATAATTACTTTCTGTTATATTCTACTACTAATATTATCCTTTAATTTGTCTCACTTTTGTATATTACTTTACTAAATTTGCTATGGCAGGTTGGAATTTCTGAAATTGTCGTGTAATATGTTTTATTGTTACTGAATCTTAATTTATGCATTTATAATTAAAAATGTGTTTTAAAAACTCTAAAAAACAATATGAATTTCTTTTTTAAAAACATTTTTTTTTTCAGTAACTATTTGATATTAATATCTATACATATATATTTAAAGATATTTGTTTCCTGGACCCAACTAAAAATTTTTTTATTCCATTTTTCTCTTATGATTGTCAAAGGTTTTAATTTCTATCTGAATGGAATATTCCATAATGGCTTTTTTTTTTTTAAAGAGTTCCATTTTTCTGCTTTAAAATACCCATTATAATGTAATTGCCAATGCAATGCAATAATCCCCAATTGCTATTTAAATTCAGAAAAATGTTTTCGTTACACTAAATGGTGTGCCACATGGTGTTTTGTCTGTTATATTATTTTTTAGTTAAAGTTGGAGCATTCATATAGGCAAGAGATCAGATGTATTTAACTGTTAGATGTGTTTTTTATATGTGTTTCTGTTTTCCACATTACAAAATAAATATTTACGCATGTTTGTATAGAAATCTAAATGTTATTAATTATAAACTTTTTTGTCTGGTGTATATAACCAGAAAGGAAATAATTCTTTTTTATTTAAATAAAAAATGCAAATTTTTATTCACAGATTTTAACAAACAAAAGTTATAAAGTATTTATAATATTCTTTTTTTTATTTTCGTACTTTTAACACACCATCTCTTTTTCATATTCTAGTTACAGCAGCATTATTCACTTTCTCTTTAGTTATTTAAATTTTTAAATATTACACATCATGGAAGAAAATGTATGTAAAGTTGAATTTTTTAAATATTTTCCATTTTATTATCATAGAAAATTCAAGTATTCATCCACCAATTGTGTAGGAAATTAATTATCAGCCAAGTAGGAAAGATTCTAAAAAAGAAGTATCATAGGATAGGAAATGCCATTTAAGAGGGATTTCAATTGCAATGAAAAGAAATTAAATTTTTAATAATTAAAATTTAAAATGACGCAATATTAAAAGATATACCTGATAGAAAAAAATTCCAGTCTATTCCATGCCATAACAGACTTCCATTTTCATACTTTTCAAAACAACCTTGCACAGCATCTATCTGATGAGCATCTCTGACAAGTCATTGATTCATCCATTTCCACGATTAAATCAAATGTTTACCATTTCATGTGATTTGTGGTTTGACTCTATTTTGAGTTTGATGCCCACTGCATTTTTATCAGCAGTTTTGTTTGGTTGTGATTCATTAAAAATCTGAAATTTGAATTAAAAATGTTTGAAATCTTTCTTTTTTTATGAGCTAATAAATGTGAAATTTGATGTATGTCGCAAATTTGTTTTTAATGTGTCGATTAATATTATATGGGATTGCAAAATGGAAATGAATGTTGTTTACTTTTTCAAAAATGACTCTTTATTAATTATTTAATTTTCACTCCAATGGGAAATCTTGCATCTTAAAATTTTCATCATGAAATTAAAAAACTTAAAAAAAAAAAAAAAAAATTGTTTAAAAATATAAAAACATTCATTTACAAATAAGCTTACTAGCACTGAAATAAAATAATGCTAAAATGGCAGTGTTGTGAATTTTTTGTAAACCTGGGGATTTTACTCATTTCACTATACAACAAAATGAACTTCTTTCTTTTAAAAAAGGATCATATCTTTTGATTGATATTGAAATTCCATCCTATACAAACATAGTTGAATGCAAAGCTATTATATGTATAATATAAAAATAAAAATTGTTATATAAATGTTATACTTACTTTCATACCATATTCAATTTTTGTAGAATTTACAAATCGGCAATTGATTATTTTCAAACCTCTATTCATGTGGGAAAACTGGCAATTGGTCAAGTCAGATGAAATAAAAAACAGGTGGCGTCATAGTGAAGAAAATATCGATTCCTATAAACATAGGTGCAGGATGGTCGACTATAATTTGGTTATTTTGGATTATTAATTTGGTTAACATCCGCTTGCACACACATATTATATCTTTTCCTAACAGTATTACTCAACTTAAATATATTTTTACAAAAACTATTTATTTCTCAATCTAAGTGATGTTTATTATCAGCAATTTTTTTTTTTTTTAAATAGCGATTTTTGTTTTTAAAAAATTGTTACTGAACTTCCAATTAAAAAAAATTTATATTGTATGCTGTAGCTTGTAATGTGTACCAAGGAATTCTAAAATTTATTTTAGAATTTGTAGTCTGAAAATTATAATTATATATATATATATATATATATATATATATATATATATATAATTAAATTTTATTCATTTTGGTTATTAATTCATCAAAAGGGACATTAAAGAACTTTAAAAATTCCTGAAAAGAAATATTGGCATCCATGTTTATAGGATGTGTTTTTATGCTTATTCGTGTGTTTTCATTTACTGTACCTTTATGTCTAAAAAGCTTATTTAAAAAAAATACTAAGTTTTATAATTTTTTGATCCAAAAAATATATTTGTTACTTGGAGCAATTATACCTTTGATGTTATCTGTGTAGTAAATTTTAGCCACAAATTTACTTATGTATAATCATTGAAATTATTAAACTAATATTTAATTAAAATCAGTATTATTATGTAAATAAATATTGACCCTATTGAATGTGATTGAATTCCTCCAAGAAAGGTGAAGGCATTTTTATTATTAAATATAGAGTTTTCGTTTATCTTTTACACTATCTTTTGATTATAATATGAAATTTTGTTGAAATATTTTGCTTTCTATACACACAATAAATGTGTTTAGCTTTGATTTTTGCAATTCAGAAATTGGATCTTCTAGATAGGCTTATATATATACTGGCTTACTATTTTAAATGATGTAGATGTAAAATTATTTTTTTTGGATTCAATTTAATCAATGACTGCTATTGGCTTTCAGTGAATGATTTGTGAAGACTAAAATTAGTTTTGTATTTATTAGTTACCATACATTTAATAAGTCAAGAAACTGATTTACTTAATGTAAATATTATTAGCAAATTTTTTTAATATATGCATATGCAAAATTAAAAATAAAATCCCAGAAAAAAAGTCAACCAAATAAAATTTTAGAGTTCCCTTTTGTAATTTTAGCACAAAAAGAAATAACTTAAACAGATAAGAGTAATTATCTATATGTAATTTTTTTTCATTAAAACTTCTTTTATTTGCAAATAGTTCTGAGTTTCCATTATTAGAAATTTATCTTTTTTTAGTATCTAGATAAAGTGTTCTGTTATATTGCAATTTCTCTTTGTGTTCTGACATACACAATATAACGAGGAGTTGCTGTGATAGCTATATTGATTGTAATTTTATCTTTCTGATTTGAACCAGGCTACTTTCTTTCACTGTGACTTACAAATGGGCAAATGAAACTGCCTTTATCAGTACTTTGTTCTGATATGTGAAGGTATTTTGAGTATTTTTCTCCACTTTTTCCCATGCAAAAGTTTCTCTAATTCAGAAAAAGTCTAACAGGCAGTCTTGGCCACAGAAAGCCTTTTGGAATGCATGTTTCTGAAATGACAACTCTTTGCAATGAAATATTGTGTCTATCAGTCTGAAATTTAAATCTTGTATAAATAAAAATGTTAGAATCTACATTACTAAAATTATTTTTTTATTTCCTTTAACATTTTTTACTTGCATTGTTCTATAACTAGAATATATTCAGCAGCTCATAATTCACACTGAGAAATTCAATTTTTTAAAGTAATACTAAATATTAAAATCCCAGATTATAATATTTCCATCTTATTTATTTTTAATGTTTTAATTTTTATAGTAATCAATTTAAAATTATTAATAAAAATTTTTATTATATAATTGAATGTAAAAATTATAAATCTTTTCATTGCTTGAATTTTTGGCTTTCAAATACAATAAATAAAGCAATTGTTACATTTATTTACAAATATGTACCATGTGGTTTTTTTTTATGAGTACCAAGAGTTGTATTTAAAACAGTTTTGCTTCTTATCAAGGAACATGAATTTTAAAACATGTAAATAAATGTTCAACGCAAATCAAAAACACTTTCTTTTAAAATGCTTATCTCATTCACATATACGTTTTGCAGAATGTAGTTCCCGACCCAAAAGTTTCCTGTGGACCCTACAAATGCTTGCCCATTAGCAAATATGTAACGAATAAAACAGATTCGTCCGAATTTGGGGCTCATAATCACGACACAATTGGAATGTTGGTTATAGATGTGGATGGTAAAATTGCTGGAGGAACATCCAGTAATGGAGCAAAATTTAAAATTCCTGGGTAAGTCGAGACAGAATAATTAAAAAATATATATATAATAATAAATAAATTTACATTTTTATTCTCTTGAATTTGTATTTTCGGTATATTTATATTTCAGAAGCATTTTAAAAATATTAAATAATTAAATTCTTATTTTGAAATTATATATACCTAATCCTCTTTTTTTTATTTTTTTTTTATTGGAATTCAAATGTTAAAAGTGACTTTTTTATTTAATTTTTTAATCACTTTTTTCAGCCAATCTTAAATCTTAAATTAGAACAATGTTTGTAATGGATAAAAATTCAGAAAATTTTATACTTTTCTGAATTTAAGAATTTATTTTAAGAAATGCATTAAACTGGTCATTAAAGTAGATGGTTATTTTTCCTGACATGATCCAAATGATGAATGTACAGAGGAGTTTCCATGTAGTTCTTTTTTTGTGTAATTTTTAGGAATGTATTTATGTTAAAAGTGGTTTAGGTGTAATGTACATTTATTTCAAAGACATTTATTTTCAGTGTGTTAGCTTTAGTAATAGTGTTAAATTTATTATTCTTTACTGTATTAATAGCTTATATTAAAACATGATATATCAGTTAAATGATATGTTATAATCCTAGTTATTTAGAAATGATATTTTGTAATCGCATTAACTTGAAGCTTGAACCATGATTATCTAAATAAATATAACTATCGTAAAGAAATTACAAAAGTGAGTTACACAGTTTTTTATTTTTTGATCTCGTGTAGTACATAAGTGAAATTCAATATAGATTAAATTTCTATCACTTTTACAACAGACTCAAAATTCATCTGAATAAATATAATTGTATGTAAAAAATATTTGGATAAATATCATTTTATAAAAAAAACATATATTGAATAAGCAAAAAAGTAACACACACATCTCATTAGCCTGGCCAAATTTCAGGATCATGTACATGATTAGAAGCTCATTATTTCATAAAATTAACCGTTTTTTTCTATTCACAACATGGTTAGTTTATTTTATACTTTTAATTCATTATAGATTAAAATATTATGATGATCACTTGAACATTAATTTTAAACATAATTTTTTTATGATCTCAAGTATATAAAGAAAATTCAATGTAGATTTAATTTCTATCATTTTTAAAACAGACTCAAAATTCATCTGAATAAGTATCATTTTATTTAACAAATATTTGAGTAAATATCATTTCATGACAAGAAATGTGTAAATAAATGCAATTTTGTACAAATTTTGAATTGCGAAGGCATTAAAATTTTGTTTCTGATACCCAAAAGAGAAATAAAATGAATACAGAAACATTTTTTCCATGTGAAACTTGCTTTTCCTGGAGGCTATCCATACTGTGTGAATTTATTGATGATCAGACATTTCTAGAAACAAGACACGAGAAAAGAATTCTCACTAGAGAGAAATTTTCCAGAAAATCAGTGATTTGATGCATGTTCTTTAAGTTCAGGTCACTGAATGATCTAAACACCAAATATGAAAGTTTAAATATTTTCCCCCAAGTACAGCTTATTTGAAAATAGTATTTTTAAAAATATCTTCATTTTTTTTATTCCTTTCTAATAGGCTATACACTAGAACTTATATACATAAATATGTGACAAAAAATTATACATTACAGAAATAAATTTACTTTAGCAGTTTACATCAAATTTTCTTTCTAATCATAGCTTCTAAGAGCCTCATAAGCAATTGTAATTTTTGTAAGATCAATTATATTAATTTTGAGAGATAAAAATTCTTGTATTTTTTAATAGAAATTCATAATTTATTGCTGCAAAGTGTATTAGAAAATTAATGAATGATATATAATTGGTATATTACATGCAATATATTCTTATTCAGCTTATGTAATTTAAAAATTATATTATCAAATACATTTACTATAAAGGATTTCCATATGTACTGAATTTCATCCCTTATTAAAATATGTGCTGTGTCATTAAAAATGTTTGTTTACTTTGTGGGAATAATAATTAAAATATTGTTTGATTTTCATATTTACCATTGAAGGTGTCTTTGCAGTAATTGTGTGTACTGTTTGTAAAGCTGTTTGTGAATTGTGCACGCAGGAGGGTGGGCGATTCTCCAATTCCCGGATCTGGTGTTTATGTGGACCAGGATGTGGGGGGCGCAGCTGCCACCGGAGATGGAGATGTCATGTTGCGCTTTGTACCGAGGTATCCAACGTTTTTTCTGCAACACATTATATAATATTATTTGTAAGATTTGCTGAATGTGAAAAGAACACTAAAAATACTAGTATTATTTGATTCATTTTAAATAACTCTTAAGCATTATATATATTCCAAGTAACACATAAGGGCTTAATTTATTTTAACCCTAAATAGCTTTTAATTTCTTTAAGTTTTATTTTGTTTATCTATATTAAAAATGTTTAATATTTACATTCTTTCAAGTTACAATACCGTTGAAAATATGAGGCGTGGAATGAATCCAACTGCAGCAGCTCAGGATTCTATAAAACGTATCATTGCTAGATATCCATCATTCAGTGGAGCTATCATTGCTGCCACCATGAATGGAGAATATGGTGAGTGGATTAAAAATTTGTTAAAAAAAACAATTAACCATTTTTATCAAAAACTCTAATGTTTTTAAACCATTAAAGTTTCTTTAAAAAATTCTGTGTAAAAGATTTTTAGCGTTATTTTAATGGTATTATAAATTTTATATATATTTTATAATATGGTTCATTACATTATAAAAATATATTTTATATATTATATTGATTATGAATTTATTATAAATCTGATAAAAAACATAATATTTGTATAGTTAATCATTGGTTGTTAATGATTTGATAATTAAAGAAATTCATTTTAATCAATTTTGTAAATGTGTTCAAATATGCAAGTAATTTTATTTTAGTTAATATTATTGACTGCATTTGATTTTGTAGGTTTTTTATTTAATTAAAATTTCTATTAGTCATTTCATTATTGGTTAGAATATTATTGTATAAAAAATACTTTACATCTATGGTTTGAATATTCCATGTTTTAAATATTTTAAATACAAGGTTTTAAATGTTTTAAAAACAATTTTAAGGGATTTTTTTTATAGTGAACATAGGCTTTACAAATAATACATAAAAAGTTTGATATGATTAATTAAAAAGGAAGTTTATTAATAATCAATATTTAACATCTTGTATACCTTTATTTCCAATGTAGCATTAATTTTTTTGGAGGGGAGGAGAAAAGTATTTTGTTTTTTATTTAAATAAATAATTTGTGTACCATCACTTATTACAATGTTTTGCATTAATCTATTTTTTTAAATAAGATTCAACATTGTATCTAAAGTATTAAATAATTTAAATACATTTTATAAAGATATTTATATTCATTAATTCACTTGCTTACAAATATATATTCAACTATACTAATATATTTGATTATTTGAGTTATTATTTTTGATTAATGTGAAAATTCAATATCTATAACAATTAAATGCTTTTTAATGATTTTTTTAAGTTTGTTTAATAACATTAAGATAGTATTATAAATAAATGAACAGTATAACAAAATTTTACAGTCTTTGTGGAGGCTTTTAATTAAAAAAAAAATATATATATATTGGGATGCATGTATTTATTATTAGCTTATGTGAAGTCTCTTTCATGTTATTTATCAATATATTTTTTTCCTTTATGAATGGTATTATTTCTATAATTTTTTTTTGAAGTGCTTGAAAATACATTATTGAAAGGGAACTTCTCCATTTAGTCTCCTAGATATAATAATAATGTAAGAAATTGTTGCATTTTCTATTAGAGCCAATTTCTATACCCAATAACAAATATTTTCTCGAACATAAATATAAAATATGGCAGTCAATATTCAAATAAAGAGATTTAGTGAAAGGTATGTATGAAAATAAAATGAAATGAAAATGTTATAATATAATACTTTTTTATTATTCAAAATATTTCATTCAATTATTTGCAATTTATATGGAGTAGCATGATAGGCTTAATTATAAGTTTTTTTATGGTATCAATCTGATTTTAAGTATAATAATAATATTTTTTCCTAAATATTTGGAAATGCCAAATAAATACTGTGCAAATACTAATTACTATAGATTCTCAGCAGTTTTCGTAAAAAAATATATAAATATAGATGGGATTAACTCTGGATTGTGGCTAATATTTCTATAGAATTTCTTTTCTTTTTTTTAAAGTTAATTTTGCTTTCCTAACTTTATGCAGTTAAAAAAAAAAAAAAAAAAAAAAAAAAAAAAACTTCCATCAATTTAGAGAAAAATAGCTGTAGTTTTCACAAAAGAAAATTTTATGTAATTTTTCTAATAACTAAGCAACTAATATTCATTCTTATTTAAATAGTGCACATGGGGACATATTATTTAATAGTTATTTTAATAATTGCAGAAATAAATAGTGTCCCAAGCCAATCTTTCATTTGGCATCGAAATGAGCTGCTAGTCTATATGACAGAAGACCAATTTTAAGGGTCAGGTTTTGCTCTTTCAGTGCTTATACTGTTCAACATTGCATATTTAAAAAATTTATATTATTATTCCTGCATTTAATCTAATATTTAATAAATTACTTCAGTAACCTACTAGTGTCTTAAATGATCTCTATTTGAATGAAAACTTCATGAATCCTTTTTTTTTTTAATTGCTGCATTTACTTGATAAGTACAGCTACAGTTTCTTATGTGAATTTTCCTTGATGTGAATGTTTTGATTATGCTGTAAATTGGGTGGCAATGCTTCTGCTTACCTTCCAATGATAAATTTAGAAAAATCATATGAAATACTGTTGAAAATAAAATGGTTGTTATCGTGGTTAAATTCTTAAATTGAATCATATATTGAAAAGTCTCTTATTTGAGATTGGTTTCCCTGTAGATAGATTTCTAAAGTTATTTACTTTAAAAACAATAGGATGGATCTTTCTTTATAAAAAGGAAACAAAAAGAAATGTTAATTAATAAATAGCCATTAGTTCTGTTCTTTTCATTTTGTTTTAAAGAAAATAATACACAAATTAAGTAAACATATTTTGCTAGCAATATTTTTTTTTACTAATAATATGCTACTCAATAATTGAATTATCCTCATAATATTCTGAATATCAAAAAAGCAATATTCCAAAGTGTAATACTATTATTTGTTGTGTTTCTCAAATCAAATCAATAAAATTAATAGAATTGATCTCAAATATAAAGGCACAGTAACCCTTTTCACTCCGACATGTTTGGGACCATGGACATGCAATTATCGAGTGTCACTGCAGTTTTAAGGGAGATATCAAACATAAATTACTCGAGATAAAAATTGAAATTATTAAAACATGTGCATATTTAATATATTTATAAACTTGATTAAAGAGGGGTTACTGTAGTTTGTTTTTGTAAGATAGTAGGCTTGCATTAGAGTGGGTTAAATTCTTAAACTTCTTTCATATATTTCAATTTACTTCTCTTACTCCTCAGGAGCTGCCTGCCATGGTATGGAGAAATTTCCTTTTTCTGTAATCAACAGAAAGCTTGGAAAAGCCACAGTCTTTTCGGTTGCCTGCGTATAAGGAGACAATAAATATATTTTTTAAATATATTATTTTTGCAATAAGATTTAAGATGTAATTGAATAATTTATAAATAACGTGTGTAAACATACATATGTATACATTTTTAAATAAATATATTATATTTTACTCAATTATTCAGATCTTTTATTTTAATAAAACTTTTTTTAAATGTGCACCATTGAAGACTGTTGCTATTTGTTTATGAGTGACAATGATTAATTGGATGAATCAATGGAATTCAAACTGCATTCCGCTGAACCTGGAAGGTGGTGCACGATCATTTTAAGATGAACTCTGTTTATAATGTATGTAAGCAGACTTAATTTTATTTTTATACAATACACTTTTTTTTCCATTTTCATTTTATATTAATTGTGTTTCACAGATGGAGTAAAAATTAATAGAATTGATTACAAAGAAATGTAATGAAAATTAATTTGTTTATGTAGTGGATTGGCATTTAATATTTTAATATTCATAAAGGCTCTGTAAATTAACGAAGTTTGTAGAAATAAATGAAGTGAGGAAATACTGCAATCTTTGATGTAAAAATCATCTCTTCTAAATGGCATGTAAATTGATAATTACATCATTTTATGACATTTTTCTAATGACGAAGATAGTTACGTTTACAGTTTGTGTCCAAGATTTATTAAATAATATTTAAAAACATATTTATGACATTTATCCATTTATATATACACAGTTAATAATTCTTATGCATGGGATATTTTTTTTTTTTTTTTTTTTTTTTTTTTTTGTGCTACATTTAGTATTTTCTCTAAAATTGGATACATATAATTTTAGATTTAATTTTAAAACTAAGAAACACCATTTTGCTTATACGAATAGAAATAACTTATTGTAAATATATAAGCGGTTTTTTTTTCTTACTCAATCGAAAGTCATATATCATTTGATACTTGTAAATTTTAAATGAATCTTATTTCTTACTACCATTTATTTAAAATAATTCGTATTTTCATTAAATAACGTAATGTCAAAATAGCATGCCAAAACAAAATTCAGAGAAAAATTTATTATCAACTGCCAGTTGCATTCGGGCAAAATTCAGACGTTTTACTGGATCAAATGGAAACTTGCTCACAACCAAAAGTTGCTTGGCAGGTGTTTGCGCAGTTAAGTGAACACCTTGAAAATGAGGCTGAAATATCATGTCAATCGTAGTAACGCAGTCAAATGTTATAAGATAACTATAACATAACATTCGTAATGCAAAAACTCCACAGGATCTTGCATTTAGATACCTTCACAAAAATTTAATTCAAGACGCGGATACTATAGGCTGCATTAGACAAACAGACATATCAAAAGGCTAGAACTGCATTGACACATAAAAAGCAATGCCAGTATTTATTCAGTAATAGGGTGAGAAACAAGTTGTAGTGGGCCTGAATGGTCGAGTGGCTAGAGCTCTGGCGCTCGGTACCACAGGTTTCGGGTTCGAGTCCCGGCGGTGCCCTGGATGTTTGTAGTGGTTCGGAATCCACTTTAAGCCGTAGGTTCCAGTCTCATATGACTGTAAGAGCGTCACGGAGCAAAAGTCAGACTTTTACCTACGGGTGCTCCATCACAACAGAAGCTGCCCCTTTCCCTCCATCCATGAGTAGACCTCTCATGGGATGCCCGTCCCGCACTGCAGGACACTGAGGATTAGTCAACAACAAGTTGTAGTGGAAATTGAAATGAAATAACTAAACCACAAAAATATTATTTATAAATCCACAAAATAAATAAATTAATTAATTATAACTCCTCGAAGATGGCTTTATAAGTGAATATGTACCCTCATGATATTATAAGCCATGTTATTTCTATTCACTATATGACTGGATCATCTAGAGCCGCATTCCGATAGCATGAAATAGAAGGAATAACCTACAGTTTAGTCAGTAATGTATAAAATTGAAGAAAAAACCAATTTGGCAGTGCAGCTTGTTTAACCCTTTGCACTCGAGGGCTCCGGAGCGGAGCCATTTATGTTAAAATGTGTCTTGAAGTTCGAGGGCTCGGCTACGGAGACAATGCAAATAACAATATAAATAATGCGTTTCTTGTAATGCGTCTATCAAACGTGCATGTGAATATGATCTTTTCACTAAGATCGCTTCGAGTTTCTGGTAATACGAATGAAAAAAAAAAAAAAAAAAAAAATTGTTTGCAAAGGGTTAATATAGCTAAAGCTGAGTCATGGAAAATAACCTCATTTCTGTTTATAATGATGCGTCCCGTAAGCCAGTGATGGACCATTATTTTGTATACATATAGCATGAGTGGGATGATTCTTAGCTCGCTGCTAGGGTCTGTTAATTAGCAGCGTGAGAAAGTGGATAGGCGATATATATATATATATATATATATATATATATATATATCATCCGCACGGAACCTGCTACGAGTTGCAATCCAAGCGGAATTTTTTCGATAAATTTATTTCTATTTACTTCATTTTATTGACATTTTAAAGAAATTTAAAGAGTTCGGGGAGACAATGGAAAGGCAAAAAAGTCACGTCCTCTAGCTGTGCAGGTTGTGGGGAAAAAAAGGAATGAATGCTGCTGGTGGGCGCTGCGACGCCGAGTTAATTGGACCAAAGAAGTGCGAGTCTGAGAGCGTGCTTGAAAAGCGAGAGAGAGAGAGGTAATCTTAGAAGTGTGAGAGGTATATTGAGAGAAATTAAGTTTTGATGGCATTAGAGATTAAAATTTGTGGCATTACTATTAATTTGTATCATCCACTACAAGTTAAAAAAAAATGTATTTGAACTGGAGTGGATGAATAAAAAGTGTTTTATTAACGATTGGAAATTTGAACAAGATATATATAGGGAGAGTGTGAGCTAATAGAAGGAATTTAATAAAATTCATCAAAACTAAAATTTTTATTTTCTTTAACTGGCGACTTCTATAAAAATAGTGTCGTTAGAAATGCAAGTGATACATTTATTTCTCTATTTCCTTTCAAACTCTACTGAGAAAAAAAAAAAAAAAAAAAAAAAAAAAATCCAGATTATTGGCAGGGACTCATAATTTACCAATAAATGTTTAACATATAATTCCAGGGATTATAGACGTGAAATTATGGTATTCTTATATCGCCATTTACACTACTTTTGATATAATGAAAAATTTAAAAAAATGAATTGATTAAAATAAATCACTTTTTGTGATGTCGCTGCTTCAAAAGTACTTAACTTGCAGGTCAACGCAAGAGAAATTACTTCTATTACATAACCTAGATCAAATGAAAAAAAATATTTCGAAATTGGATTAATATTCGTTAAAAAATAAATGTTACCCAATTAGAGATAAATAAGATGTTAAGTTATCTGATGACTTTCCGTGGTTGTGAAGTTTTCATGATCAACTTTATTTTATACGCTGTTGTACTGTTCCTAGACAGGCTGATCATTAAAATTTTTTCAATAAATAAGAAAATAATTTATACTCATTCTACTAATAAAAATTACCCCTTTTCATATATGCATGTACGTACTGTTGCCTCGTGGATAAATAGCTCCACGTGCATAATACACAGTCCACTCACATTAATATGACCACCACCTACTTTCGACGTCAACGGGAAATAACCAATCACAAAAGGCAGGTGGCAGCACATTGCAGTGGAGTGTATATAAAGGATGTCCTAGGGCATCGGAAAGCATTTCAATAGTTGGCGTAATACAGAAACGTAGCGATTTATCCGACGTCCAAAAGGGCATTATTATTGGCTTTCGTGCCACGTGTGGAAGCATTTCGGAAACGGCTAAATTTGTGAACTGTTTGCGTGCCGCTGTGGCAAAAGTATACCCTGCACTATCCAAAATCAGCGGCGTGGCACATGTGGTGCACCACGGGCTATAGATGACGAAGGCTACGGAGATGCGTTCGGGCGAATAGACGTGCAACTGTTGAGCAACTGACCGCCCGGATGAACCAAGGGGCTACCAAGAGTGTATCCTCAACAACGGTTCAGCGAACGTTGCTGCGCAGACGTCTTGTTAATGCACCTAAGCTGACTGCTGTTCATCGGCGACGAAGGCTGGAATTTACATGCCAGTACCGAAACTGGACGTCCACAGAGTGGCGGCAGGCGGCTTTTTCCGATGAATCACGTGTTATGCTCCATCGGACAGGTGGACATTGGGTGAAAAGTCTGAAAGAAAACACCCTGCAGCAATTGCCGGAAGGATCTAAGCTGGAGGAGGGAGCATTATGGTTTGGGGAATGTTTTCCTGAGATTCACTGGGTGCACTCGTCATTGTGGAAGGCACGATGGATCAGCACAAGTACGCATCTGTCCTTGCGGACCATGTCCAACCCTACAGGCGAATTATTTTTCCTCAGAGTGATGGCATCTACCAGCAGGACAATGCGAGGTGTCATACAGCTCGCAGTGAATGTGCGTGTTTCAAAGAGCACCAGAATGAGTTTACCGTACTCCCCTGGTCAGCGAACTCACCGGATTTAAACCCAATCGAGAATCTGCGGGACCACCTCGATCGGGTTGCTCGCGCCATGGATCCTCAACCGCGTAATCTAGCGCATCTGGCCACGGCACTGGAGTCGACATGGCTCAGCATTCGAGTGAACACCTTCAGGAACCTAATTGACTCTCTTCCCGCACGTCTCGCAGCGGTCCGCTCTGCCAAATGTGGTTATTCTGGCTTTTGACAGGTGGTCACATTAATAGTAAAACAATTTATTTCCTATAAAAAAATTATTTGTAGCTTGACTTCAATTTTTGTAATACCTTTTTTCAACGGAGTTTATTTCCATGGTAATATAAATAGGTTCCATATTTAAACTTACTCATTGCACACGTAAGTAGAAATAATTTTACTTTTATGAATTTATTTTTAAAGAAGGTGATAGTTTAAAAGTTAGTAGTTCAATTGTTGTTATTCTCCTTCTTTTGTATTAACCGAGATCCTTAATCTCGATGTTTGTTCATGGCGATTTATTATTGTGGGGATAAAGTGTCCAGACATTGTTTGCTGTTACGGATTGCTGCGACAACAAGGATTTCTTGAGAGATTTGAAGTGCTGAGGTGATGGAATGTTTCATGTTTGAAGATATGAGAGTTGAGAATTTTGTATTTCCAACTTGTGGGAGAGAAATCAGTGTAATTATAAATTGGATTGTTATACAAGACAAGGTGAAAGTGGATAACAAAATAAACAATTTGAAATCCATTCGCATTAACCCGTGGTTCTTCACGTATGAGTTTGTGGGATATGCTTAAGATAACGTATGATTGGTTTAGTCGACCGTCATCTATGGATATTGTAGATATGGATGGATCTTGACCAAGCACTGTGATCAGCTGAAAGAATTTTTGTAGAGAGATTTGCATATGGATGTGATAAGGAAAAAAAATATCTTGCTTGGTAGACCTGGAGTCTCTGAGGGCAAGTTTGGGAAGCCCCGTGTGGATTCGGGTAAGAATAGTCCCTCTGTAGTCCATGCATGTCGGGTAAACTAAAATGGGTACCCAGTGCTAGGGGTTATAACCGGGTCTGGTAAAGTCAGGCTTCTTCCTTTGGGTGCCGCAAGGTCAAGGATAAAAAGAAGCTGTATTGTTTACCCTCTATCATGACTCGTAGGTTTGCATCGTTTGAGAACACATAGGCTCATGGACTTGGTCTAAATGTTGCTGTCAATGGGATAAGAAAAAACAACAAAAGTTTGGGAAGAGAAAATACAATCTTAGCAGAAGTGTAGAAGGTCTTTGAGTGTTTTGTTCGATAGAAAAGTTGTTTTTCTTTCCTTGTGGAAGTGCGCGATCACATGTGGGAGACCCTATTGCAAGTGATTAAAAAACGTATCATGGGTGGGATAGCAATACTGTCTGACTGCTCAGATTCTTTCATCTGACAGGGGAACTACAGCTTTATTCACCAAACTGTAAGCCACTCTAACTTTATTTTTAAAGATTCAGATACTGGAGGATTCAGTAACACAATCGGACGTCTCATATCAAACAGGAATTTCATTGAAATGGAAAAAGCGATTTTGCCATTACCTTGCCGAGTTTATGTGGCGTCGTATGCACAGATCCTAAAAGTGTTGTTTGTGAGAGGAAGATCCTAAACATACGACTATCTCTATGATGGGACTTTTTGTATTAAATAAACCTTCGAGTATACCTCTAAGCCTGCTATTATGTTCATTTTTTTTATTAGGACTGGGCAAGATCGAGTTTCTTAAAAAAAACCTAAACTTCATTTACTAAGGGCTAAGCCAAAATATGGTCGCTCAATTCATTGAGGAGTTAGTTTATGATGTCTATAAATAGATTTTGAGTTAGGAATTATTTTATTTTTACTAAAATGTAACGCACTATTAATTGTATCTATAAACCTTCTATGGTATTAATATTTTCGTAGTTGCTAATTGATTAATCCATCACTAAATATTTTTTATCTTTATATATTATAACGTTATTTTTAAGTCAAATATTTTAATTAGAAATCATATGATAATCTTTTAAATTTTGCACTTGTTACTTTAATAATTAATTATTATATTAATGTTTTTCATATGATAACTGGTCTAATTTCTGCATTTGTCAACATGCAAAGATAATATTATCAGTTTATACATGTGATCAATTGTACTGAATTATTCATTGTACCTTTGGATGTCCTTTTTGCTCTAACTACCTAAATTAAAGGGTAAATTTTATTTAAAGCAAATGTTGCACAATTAATTGATTACTTTTGGGCGTGTTTCTCTGTTCATAACTGAAAATTCAAGTACGCAGAATAACGTTACTATTAATATTTCTGATGTAAATTCGAGAATTCCTTATAAATCACAGGATTAGAAATTCTCCAATAATAAGATGTATTTCTTTGATGATCGTTTTATATATTATTTCATAAGATTTTTCAATTAAATTAAAAATTTAATTTCGGAGAAATACACAGCGGCCATTTTGTTAAATATTCTTCGAGAATTTCACTGCACGGTTGAAAAATGAATAACCTAACTAGTTTAGGGTTTATAGCTACGATAGCTAGTTCTTGGGTTTATTTTATTTTTTGTTTCATTTGATGTGTTATGAAAAAACTTATTCTATTTCATGAAGGTATAAGTATTTTTGGCTATTGATTCAACAATAAATTAAAACAACCATATAAATATGTTATTGTGAAAAAACTGGAATAAAAATTTTTACTATTTCTGATGTAAATACAAGATTTCCTTAGAAATCAGAAGATTATTAATTTTGAATGCTGCAATAAATAAATGTCTCTCTTCGATTTATATGTTATTTCATTAGATTTTTCATTTAAATCAAAGATTTTACCTTTGAGAAGTACATAACGGCCTTTTCTTAAATATCCTTCTAGAATTTCACTCCATGGTAAAGAACGAATGACCTAATGGTAATTACGCTGGCCATTGAATTTGGCAGAAAAGGTAACGTAATCTTTCCACCAAGATTCTCAGCATTTTTCTCTTCATTTGATTTCTTGTTTTATATTCCAATAAATTTCCTTAAATTTGCAGCTGATAAAAGAATTTTGATCAATGGAATTTTTAAAAAAATATTCTAGTTTTTAAATCTAGTTAAGTTAGACAAAACTACTGTTGAATTATAGAAAATTATTAAAAATATTTGTTTATTTTTCTTAATAGTTTGTAAATTAGAGTCTGTAAAATTCAATTTTGTACAATTGTTCAATTTGGCTGCTTTTATGTGTATGGTTCATCATCGTATTGATGCTTTGCATACATTAAATATATTTGCATGCCAATGGTAAATAAGTGAAAAAACTATCACACCAGATAAGTCGTCAAAACCCATTATCTGATTTGGCCTGAATGTATTTTGAAAGGATAGAATAAGTAACGAAAAATATCTTACAAATTATCCATATTATAAACATTAAATCACGAGGAATCTCATTTCAATTTGAAATGTGTTTTTTTTTCAGTACAGACACATACATATTCCACCAAATCTTTTCAAGTTTAGTATCAATATGCATTAATTATAATTAAAGAATCTAATAAGAATATTTAAAAATGTTCTATTACATGTATTCTAAATATTGTTTTTAAAAAAAGTTGTACTCAATAAATTTAAGAAGAGCAGAATTTTTTTTAGCAGTAAGATCGTACCTATTATTTTTCTTAAATTGATATTTAATTTTTTTTTCTTATCATCTTGACACATTTAATTGGGCCGTTAAAAAAATTAATAACATTTTTGTTTTGATTTTTAAAATTTTGCATTTTCTTGCTATTTTAAAATTGA
This sequence comes from Caerostris darwini, assembly GCA_021605075.1. Lineage (NCBI taxonomy): Eukaryota > Metazoa > Arthropoda > Arachnida > Araneae > Araneidae > Caerostris > Caerostris darwini. The sequence continues at coordinate 25,094 of BPLQ01013407.1, read as the reverse complement.
AAAGAATGATATATGAATTTAAACACGAGTAATAGATAATATAGTAATTATATTACATGGTATAGAAAAATATTGTTAGAATTCTTAAAAAGTAATTTATTGGATAATTAGACAGCATTCCGTGAGAAATTTGATTGAAAAGGAAATTTATTAATTTAATAACATTTATTTCTGCTTCTAATACAAGGCATGAAAAATGTAACAGCACAGGTAAAAATAAAAAAAAAGAATCTCCTTGAAATTAAATGCCTATTAGATTTCTTTCTACATACGAGTATGTGGCTCTAATATCCCGGTTCAGCTCTTTCGCCACACTCGTCAAATCCGCATCTAGAGTTTCGAAGGCGATTTTTTCAAGATTCACGCATTTCTGAACCAGTTCTTTCAAACCCTCTCTAGAAAGTCTGCATTCATGCACAGCGATGGTGTTTACTTGGGACAGTGAATTTTTTTTGAAGATTTTGTGCAGTAGAGTGTCATCCCAACAAAGAGCCTCGACAAGAAGTAGTTCCTTCAAATTCAAAGAATTTCGCAAAAGATATTCCAAAGATTCTTCATCCATTCCGATAACGATTAGCTTTTTCAGATGTCTAAAATTGTTGGAATCGGTTTCAATGCCCCCCTGCACGATTGCGCTGCAACGCAAATCTAAACGTACCACATTCGAACAATATTTCATGACAACGTCTACAGGCATGGTACTTCGACCCACAATCGAAAGGCGCTTCAGCTGTGGGCCAATTTCGCTTAACAGGGAAATAAATGCGGTACGTGCCGGCGAACAGCAGCACGAGCTAAAATCAATTTCCAGCACACGCAGATGTTTCAGTTTTTTTAAATGCTGTATGCAATCTTCGTGATACACAACGATGCACAATTTCTCTACGAGAGGAAACAGAACTACAGAGCTTTTGACGAATTCGGGATATTGTTGGGTGTAAGCGATTTGGTTTCCGTTAAATATATCCACGTTTCTGTTGAAACCCCAGAAGCATTCCTTCAGACCAAAGCGAGGGACAGTGTCCATTTTGCATGTTGTGTAAATGTGGTGGGCAGCCCATGAGGAATCGGTGATCCCCAACGACACCAATTTAGGATGATTTTGCAACATTTTAGCTATAAGTTTAAAGTAAGAAGAAGAATTTCGACAATAAAAAATATCGAATTTTTCTAAATTTTGCAAGTTCGCTAATATATCTACAGCTTCGTTATACACTGATGTGACAAAAGTCATGGGATAGCAATATGCAAATTTTCAGATGGCAGTAGCATCGCGTAGAACAGGTATAAATGCGCAGTGCTTTCGCAGAGCTCTCAGACCGCACGACGGGAATTAACAGACTTTGAACGCGGAATGTTAGTTGGAGCTAGACGCATGGGTCATGCCATTTCGGAAATCGTTAGGGAATTCAACATTCCCAGATACACTGTGTCAAGAATGTGCCGAGAGTATGAAATTTCAGGCATAACATCCCACCATGGACAGCGCAGTGGTCGACCGCCTGCACTTAACGACCGAGACCGGCGACGTCTGCAAAGAATCGTAAATTCTAACAGACAAGCAACACTGCGTCAAATAACCGCAGAAATCAATGTGGGACGTACAAGGGACTTGTCTGTTAGAACTGTGCGGAGAAATTTGGCTTTCTTGGGCTATTCCAGCAGAAGACCGACTCGAGTGCCTTTACTGACAGAACGACATCGCTTGCAGCGACTCTCGTGGGCACGTGAGCATATCGGTTGGTCCCTAGATGAATGGAAAACCGTGGCCTGGTCCGATGAGCCACGATTTCAGTTGGTAAGAGCTGATGGTAGGGTTCGAGTGTGGCGCAGACCCCACGAAGCCATGGACCCAAACTGTCAGCAAGGCACTGTTCAAGATGGTGGTGGCTCCGTAATGGTGTGGCCTGTTTTCTCATGGCATGGACTTGGTCCTCTGGTGCGACTGGACCGAACATTGACTGGAAATGCTTATGTTCAGCTACTTGGAGATCACTTGCAGCCATTCATGGACTTCATGTACCCAAACAACGATGGGATTTTTATGGATGACAATGCGCCATTTCACCGGGCCACAACTGTTCGCGATTGGTTTGAAGAACATTCTGGACAATTCCTACGAATGATCTGGCCACCTAGATCGCCCGACATGAATCCCATCGAGCATTTATGGGACATCATCGAGAGGTCTGTTCGTGCCTAAAATCCTGCACCATCAACGCTTTCACAATTATGGACATCTATCGAGACAGCATGGCTCAATATTCCTGCAGAAGACTTCCAACGACTTGTTGAGTCCATGCCACGTCGAGTTGCTGCACTTCGCCGGGCGAAAGGAGGGCCGACACGATATTAAGAGGTATCCCATGACTTTTGTCACTTCAGTGTAAAAGTATCTGTATTCTGTTATGCCCGAAAAATAATTTTTGACATATTTTAGTCTCACACAGTTCTTCAATGCTGACAGATTGAAAAATGTCGATACATCGAGTCTTTCCAGTAAGGGGCATTTTTCCACCAACCTCTCTAAGGAGTTCTCGTCGTTCTGGAAGCTTTCGGGAAGTAGTATATACGTGATGTTTCTGCAACTATCAGCCTCCTCTAATAGAATCGTCATGAGAGACTCCCATTGTTCTTCTGTGAAATCAACTCCATCAAGGACTAAATCTTGCAGCTGTCCACTCTTTAGGAGCAATTTTAAGGGGCTCGGCTTTTCGATATCCATATTGAGTACCAGAAACTGAAATAAATCGTTCACTATATTGCAGTTGACTTGAGAGAAAGGATTTGTGTTTTTTCTCTTCCAAAACTTTTCTAGTAAATGAAAAGCAGTTTCTTCAATGCATAGCTTGTAGAGAGAATTAGGGGAGATTTTTTTTCTCATGGTGTCTTCTAATCTGGAAAGAAAAATTATTTTAATATTACTGAAATGATCAACGCTTACAGGGAAATAAATAATAACATTTGAATGAAAACGATACATAAAATAAGAAACACCATAACGTTTTTTTTTTCCACAGTCTTTTCAGTATTAGTTCAACAAAGTTATTTGTGTACATTAGAATGATTAGAGACGCCTGAAAATAACGAACTTAGTTCTGATTATTATTTAAGATGCGTCAATGTTTGTTATAAATCCCTATGTGGAAACTAGGATTACGTTTATCTGCATTTCAAAACTAGCATAATTTTCAAACTTATAGAAGAAAAATATACGTTTAGTGAAATTATGAGAAATAGAAAAGTACGGCTTTGTTAAATGGTCACAAAATACTAAGTTTGACTAAGACTTTGTTTGAATACGGACGAATTTGATAATTTTTCACATGTCGCCGAACTATAATTAAATGTTGCAGATAAGAACTTATTTAATGGAAAATGATGACTGGCCTGATTTCTAATAATCCCGAGTTTATCAATGTTCTTACAATAGTGAGAATTTGCTTTGTGACTAAAGGAATAAAATATATAGTCCGACTAAGGATCGCATGGAATGATAATCATCCGTTTTAACGACAGAAGTGGGCGAATCGATTATTTGATAGGGGTGCTAGTCGGATATTCATGTTGAGAAAAGGAAAAAAAGTATAATAATTAATGTGGATTTTTTTCCATTAGTTTTTTTTGAAACATCGTTTAATCTAAAATTTTAATGATTAAAAGTTTAAATTTTCTTTATTCCAATCAAAATCCTTCCTAAATGACTTCCCACCTCTAGGACGCAGATCTTTTTGAATCAGTCCGACTTGGCCGCTTGCCAAGTTTCCACGTTATCGATGGTTAGGTTACACTTCTACATCACAATTACTATTGCTATATTTTAATGATTTTGGCAATGTGAAGTATATAATCTTCCACTATTAATTACTAACCTATTGTAAAAAACAATTAAATAAATAAATACAATACGTGAAAACCCATTTTTATTTTATTATACCCTGAGATACGAGTTTAATTCGTATTACGAATTAATTTCTAATTCTAATTCAAAATGCTCGTGTTCTCAATACCTTCAGCATAAAACCTTTTCACTGGATTGTTTACTTTTTTCAATAGTCGTGTGGCATCGACAATTGGTCCCTAATTGTACCGAATTTAAACTTAACTTAAATTCTTTTCTTTTTAATTTCATTTATTTTTAGTACCATTTATTTAATTTAGAAACTTTATCCTGTAAAATTTTATATACTAACAATAAAGCAGCCAATTAAAATTAAAATCATATTTATGAATTAAGATGAGGAATTTAAGGAGTATTTTCCCCATTGGTACTCGGTAATCGGTACGCCAGTTGCCAGTCAAATTAATTTCCAAATCCATTTTCAGTAATTGAAAAGAAATTAATTAAAAAAATTCAAAATGAATGGCAAAACCACTTCAATTTTTTAATAGTATAGTTACAATGAACAAATATTGTATACAAACAATATAAAATCAAATATATGTTAAAAAAAAAAAAAAAAAAATCTGTAATTTGGATCTGTCCATTTTTGCCATAATTTCTCAAATAATATGGTTATTTTTTTTAATTTTTATTTATATCACATCTGGATTTAATATATTTATTTATTTTTAATATCTATTAATTTTGCTTGCATATTTTTCCTATTCTAATTAATTAAGATTTATAGCTGGCGTAACTGGTGTGTAATAGTACAGCAAGTCTGAAATTTTAAAACTTTTGCTCACTAGATCAAATATATCTAATAAATATATCATGCTAGATATTTTTTTAAATGCCTACTTTGTAAAACTAATGAAAGGAAACTGGTCGATATAAATGAAATTATGGGCTAAGAGATATAGTTAAAAATTATTACACTTCAGATAATTTTATTTAAAAAAACAACAACAAATGGAGGAAGAAAATGTAGTCTTGAAAATAATGATTTGCTTATTTTGTATCTAAAATGTTAATAATATTTTTCCACAATTTTGCCTTTTTTTTTTTTTATTTCGATGCACCTACTATGTTTAGCAGTATATATGTTATATTATATTTAAGATTATATTTAAGATGGTATGAATATTTTTTTCTTTAAAATAATGCACGATATATTAATTAAAAAGTTTAAATTAAAGCATGTTATTGTATCAAAAAAACGAATTTTATGTAAATAATGAAATCAAACAAAATAATTATTTTAAAATTAACAGATCCCACATTGCGTACAATAAAACATTTTTTTTTTTGACAAATTTTATTAGCAAAAATTATTCTGAATAATGTTTTTTAATAAAAAAAAATATATTTTAGAAAGCAAAATAGAAATAAGTCTGTATAATAATAACAATAACGAACACAGTCACTCAAAAAATTATCACACCACCAGATAATTCCAAATATTATTATTATATCCACGGCACATAATAATAATATTTTTATTTAATTAAAAAGTAAACAGTGATAATTGTTTTAAGATTTTTGTCTACACCATTTAGATTTACATCATAGCTTTTGAAACTACTTAAAATTCTATTGCAAACATTTAATTTAAAAAATTTATTTTAATTTAAAAAAAATACTTTCATGGTTTTTATTTCGTGTAATTGGGAAAAATACCCTGTTATTTTGTTTGAATCAGAATGAATTTGCCAATTTTTCACATACTCGGTCGTCGAATTATAATTAAACGTTGCAAATGAGAACGTAGTTAATGGAAAATAGGGATTATGTCGTAATTCGTAATGGCGTTTCTAATATGCCTGATTTTATCAATGTTCTTACATTGCAGTGCGAATTTAATATAAATAAAGAAACAATACATATAGTCCAACCATGGATTAGCGACGGAAGTGGACGAATCGACTACTTGATAGGGGTGCTAAAGATATTCATAGCGATAAAAGAAAAATAGTTAATGTGGAATTTTTTTCAAACGTCTTTTTCTTTAATATCGTGTAACCTAAAATTTCATGATTAAAAGTAAAAAATTCTTTTTATTGCAATTAAAATCCCTCCTAAATGACGTCCTCGCTTAGGACGCAGATCTTTTTGAATTCTTCCGACATGGATTTATTACAAAAAAGGAATTTATTTACAAAAAAGGAACCTAATTATCATGAATGGTAATTATTATTTATTTATTAGTATTACACATGTTTACATGACCAATGTCATTATACTGGACATGTCAAAGACAATAACTTTCTCGGAAACTACCTATGTTTTTTAATTATTGGAAAGAAGTCGTTATCTGTCTTTTTTTAATTATCTTTAATTTGAGCTTTAATACAAATGGCTTAAAATGTACAACCTTCCCTAAAGAATCCCTGAATTATATAAGGATAACCTCGTATATAAAATAAATAGTAGAACAAACATGGTTCAATTATTTTGATCAAAACAAAAATAGTAAAATAGGATTAATTAAATATATTAGCATGTTAACCGACATGGCTTGACCATAATACATTTAAAAATATATTGGATGAAATAATCAAAAACTTAAAAGGAAAAAAAAAATAAAACCTCATCTTTATCTTTTTATAATAGTCATCATTTAAATCGTCCCTTTCTAAGTATAATTATAATAAAAAATTATAAACTTTTTATTTATTTCATTTAAGCAATCAGCAGGGATGGAAAACTAAAAAATGATTTTTATAGCAGCTTACAGTACTTTGGTAACAGGGGCAATTTACATATTTATAGTAGCATTCTCTCTATATGTCTCAGTGGTTTCGTAGCAGTGTATTTTTACATGAATGGTACTTCTTCAGATTTCAAAGCATATACTAAATAACTTTGTATTAGTTAGCCATCGCATGATTGATATGAAATAAAATCACACGATTTGTGCCCTTGAAATTAAACTGAAAACTGAAAATTAATATGAAAAATAAAAAAAAACTGAATAATTTTGTATGATATTCAAAATTCAATACAAAACTAATTTATTGATTTATTTATAAGAAGAAAATTAGAACTAGAATGGAATGTTAAAAATTATTTTTTATTCAATGCATAGATAAAAAAATAATTTTTCTATTTAATGTATATTAATAAAAGCATCACTATTGAATTGGATACATTACAGTAATGGGTGTAATTATTCATATTTCTTGTATTTTTTAACGACAAACAATTTTTCTTTATCCTTCTTGCAATTTTGAATATTTGCGAATTCTCAGCAATAAATATTTTTAATGGAAATATTGCACCAATTTTAAATGGATTTCATACAAAAATATGATTAATAAATTATTTAATTGAATAAATTTATTAAATTGTTCTCTGAATTTTGTTTTGGCATGCTATTTTTACATTAAATGCGTTATTTAATTAAAATACGAATTAGTTTAAATAAATAATGGTACGAATAAAATATTCATTTTAAATTTACAAAAGTATCAAATGACATACGAGTTTTGATTGCTTAAGAAAAAAAAAATGCCTATACGTTAACAAATGAGTTATATCTATTTGGTGTTTTTTAGTTTCAAAATTAAATCTAAAATTATACCTATTATATTTTAGAAAAAATACAAAAAAAAAACACACACAATATGTCATAAATATGTTTTTAAATATTAATTAAGAAACCTTATTTTTGGAAATTTTAATTTTTCTAGACATAACATATATATGTTTATATCAATTTATCCTATTTAGTCCTATAAAGTAAAATAGATGGCGCCACAATATCGCCTTCAATCATCTAAAAAGAATTTTCGCCCTATGACAAATGTTGACATAACTAATGCCAGCGAAAAAGTCATAAAAACAGATCTTCGATTATAAAACGATAATTCTTACTCCCTGAAATAATGATAAGCTCATTCATGGTAGGCAACTTGTGCATTACAATAGCAAGGTCTAACATTTTAAAAATTTTGCGCACTAGATTAAAAATATCTAATAAATATAACATGCTAGATAGTTTTCTACATTTATTTTTAAATATATACTTTGTAAAATTAGTGAAAACAAACTAGTCGATATAAATGGAATTATGGGCTAAGAGTTATAGTTAAATATTAATACACTTCGGTCATTTTTATTTAAAAAAAAAAAAGCATTCTTGAAAATGAGGTTTTTTTTTTCATTTCTTGTTTAAAATTTTACCAATATTTTTCTACCAACATATCTTTATTGTTTTTAATTCCGCTTAACCTACTATGATAAGCAGTATATATATATATATGCTTTTATTATATTTGGGGTTAAAAGGCATAAATATGCTTTACGTTACTTTTTTGTTACTATGCACTGCATATTAAATTAGATTAAATTATTCTAAATTAAAACATGTTAACAGTATTTATATAAGCCGGTTTGAATTAAATAATCAAATCAAACAAATTTATTTATTTTAAAACTTAAGAGACCCCACGTTACATTTTTTTTTATTTTGATAAATTTTTTTAGGAAAGAATATTCTGAATAACGTTTCATAAATTTAAAAAAAAAATTAGAAAGCAAAATAGAAAGAAAGCTATATAATTATAATAATAATATTATTAACAATAATAATAAAGGATCACAGTAATTAATAATTAATTATAATTGGTTATTTTAAATTTTCTTGAATAAAATAAATCAACATAGAATATAACAAACATTTAATTTGTAAGAGTAGTTATGAACATACTTGACTAAAAATATGGTATTATGCCTTTTCGTTAAAAATATAAATTTAATCAGATTGAACATATGTTACAGATACACGACTTGTTAGGCCGCTAAAGTTTGATGTTTCATTATTTAGACAGCAAACTCAAAACATAAAATGTGCCCATAGAAAAGAGAAATGAATATTTTTAAAAAGAGAAGACATCAAAAGATCGTGTCTTTTTCAGACATCTACAAGATAGGTTTTATGAATAGCTTATATAATAGGAATAAGCAATATCAACAAGAATAAGCAATTTTGCTATTTTCTCTTAAAAAACTAAAAATAATCAGTATCAATTATTAAAGAAAAATCTCCTACTCGATAAGTTTCAGACATTTTTTTTAGTATTCTTGCTAAGAAAGAAAAATATCTTGAATAACATTACAATACATTAATATTTTAACATGGAAAAATATTAATCTATAAAATAATAAAATAAAAAGATTTTCTAAAATACTTACTCAAAAATCTAGTAATTCCTCAGTAAAGTAAATTCCTCAACAGCACTGAAGTTAACACTAGTCATACGCGCACGTGGCTCAATTCTAATTCTACTTGGTGCCAACGTTAAGTTGAACTGAATGCTTACAAAACAGTGAAATAAAGACGAATCATGCACTTCATAAAAGGCACATGACAAAATGCTACGTTCAGATTCGTCAAGTATAAATTCGTCACAAGTACGTCGCTTTGAAAGTGACCATTAAGGTTGTAGTTTTTGTAGAACATTCCGTAGAAAGTGGGTTCTTTTACGAGGGGGTCAACTCTGTAGGGGTCATTGTGGAAAAATTAGGGATGGGCAACGTCGTTCATTGAAATGATTTATTCATTTTTGGACATTCTTTTTGTAATCCTTTCATCGTTTCTTTTTAGATTTCTATTACAAAAAGCGATTGTGATAGAAATCTAAAAAGAAATGTGTTTTTTATCACAACCTCCCTTTCCCCTGATTTACCGATTTATTTCTGAGTCATTCTTTTACGATTTCACACATTTTTTGTTAGTAATTATTTAATTAAAAGTTTTTGAAAGAAAATTAACAGCATCAGTTAATACGTTTTTTATTAAATTAAATTATTATTTAATTGCTAAAAGTAGAAACAATTTTTTAAAAAAATATTACAATATTTTAAGGACTACGCATTATTTTCAGGATTTACGTTAAATATGGGCTTCATAAATTACAATTGATATTTTACTAAATATTAAATAAAAATATTTGCTTTTGTTCCATTAATATGCTTAACAAAAATAATAGACAGATGCATTCAACTAATTAATCAGCTTTTTTATAATCTCACAAAGGATTATGAAGAAAATAAATGTCATCTGAAAACAATTTTTTTCCAATTGTAATCAATTTTCTTTTTAAATTTTATTTCAAATTTATGTTCGAAAGAGCGAATTTAAATTTTATTATAAAGTAAGAGTTTTTATTAAGTAAAATTCTGTAACCCATAATGGCAAATATTAAAAAGTAAGGCGTTAAATCACTTGAAAGAATTAAACTTATATATTCTCATGAGAGACGTTTGATAGAATGGGATTATATTAACACAGATATAACATTAAGTAATGAGATAATTTTCTTATACCTTCAAAAATGTTCCTATGTCTTAAGAAAAGCAACATACAATTACAAAAGTTTATCTATAATAGGAACTTCAAATTTCTTAGGCAACTGAATTTATTAACAATGCATTTAATTTTGAGAAGCTAGTTCATATAATCAGGGCCTGATGACCGATTGACTTGCTCTCGGTGCCATAAGCTTCGAGTTCGAGTCCCGACGGTGTCATGGATGCTTGTAGTGGTACGTAATATACTTTGAGTCCTAGTTTCCGGTCTAATATGACGGTAGAGCGCTGGGCGTAAAGCTGACCACCCTACTCCGTAAAAACAAAAGTCCTCTCTTATCCAGAAATCTGCTAGTCCTTGGCCCACTAAGGGGTTGTTGAGTCACTGATGATGAAAATGATGAGTCTCTATAATCTGGCGCTAGTTAAGACAGGCTTTGGGTTCGAATGCCGGTGTTCCATGGATGTTTGTAGTTGCAGCAAATTGCTAATAAGCCTTTGCCCGTTATTGGGTTGTTGCGTCAGTGATCAAGAGTCTATATAATAAAAATGGCAATACATATATAAAAACAATTTTATTTTGACAAAGGATAATGCCGTATATTTACCAAAGAGTGCATAGCACTGATTTTTTTTCTTCTTTTTACTAAAGATTACAATTTCTGAATAAAATTTTTAATAGTTTTGAAGGTCCCAATCTTGTTTTTTTTTCTGCTTATTTGTTCTTTAAAATACCACCAGATTTCAAGAAGCTCACAAGGTACTGAGCTGTTTAGCTGATACAAAGTTTTTTAAAATCACTTTGTTGAATTTCTTGTATACCAGCAAGTAGTAGGTATGGCACTATGAGGGACGAAAGTACGCCATCAGTGACGCCATCAGAAAAGCGCGCGTAACCGGAAGTGGCGAGAAGTCATCTTGTTAAAGATGGTGCTTTTGGTAGACAAGTGGTTTCCCCCCCCTGGAAACTTTTTCTCCGGTGGCAACGTCGGAATGTTGTACTATTTAGGGAGAGATAGGAAATCCCCAGATCGTGATGACTGTACTGATAAGATAAGCAGAATAGGAAACTATTTTAATATGATTTCTGTCAGAGGGCGCTGCGACGCCGAGTTAACTGGGCCAAAGAAGTGTGTGTCGGAGGGCGTGCTCGAACAGCAAATGTTAGAAGTGTGAGAGGTGTATTTAGAGAGATGAGTTTTGTGGCATTACTATTTAGTTTTTAAATATTGTACGAAGTCTTTAATATTCTTAGTATGCGTAATAAAATGGTCAAGAATTTACAAGGGTTGATTTATTCAGAACCGCCGTTGTGAAACTCAAAGGACCCGGAAGTGTTTACATTGACGAATTCATTTCTATCTTATTTTTCGTCATACAGGTTTCTAAGCACCTGCAGTCAGAGCGAATGTACACATCCCTAAAAGTGACCCGTTCAATATCTCACAAGGTTAGAGGGCCTTTATTAAAGTGCAACAGAATAATAAAGTCAGAATCAAAATCAAAATGTATTCATCTGAACTGCTTCCAAACCAAAATTTAGTCAAATCGGTCGGAAAAGGCGCTAACTTGCGTAAAACAGATCGGAGAGCGCTCAGAACGTGGATTTGTGATTTAAACGCATAGCTGAATATATCTTTCGAAGTCAGGTCGCTACACTAAATATTTTAATGGGTTTAATTAAAGGCGTGATTTGGTATTTAACGATACCAACATTATGGGTCTAGCACGTTAATTTCTCAGGATATTGACTTATCGTACATTGGAATTTTCTGAATTTGGACTGGTCAAGTCAAGCCAATAACTTCTAAAAATTTTTTTTTCACAGACATAAAAAAGGGTGCCGTTCGAATAAGGGTGTTGTTTTTTATTGAATAGAACCTAGAAAAAAATTATTTTTATGTAATTTTTTAAAAGTTTCTTGGAAACTTTTCAGTCAAAATCAAAAATGTTCACTGCGAATCAAAATGAATTCATCAGAACTGCTTCCAAAAAAAAATTGCAGTCAAATCTTTTGCAAAATGCGCTAACTTGTGGAAGAGTAATGTCATAGAAGTAATATCTTTTCAATCTCATCATATATCTCATCAATATCTTTTGAAGTAAGGTTGCGACACTAAATATTTTAATGGGTTTAATTAAGGGCGTGATTTGGTATTTAACTATATCAACATTATGGTTCAAGCATGTTATTTTTTGAAGATTTCGACTTATCGTAAATTGGAATGTTTTGAATTTTGACCTGTCTTATTCAAGTCAATAACTTCTGAATTTTTTTTTTTCACATACATAAAAAAGGTACCGTTCGATTAAAGGTGTCGTATTCTATCAAATATATCATAGAAATAAATTATTTGTATGTAATTTTTTAAATTACATACAAATCGATTTTTCCGAAATTCTTCTGGCTGGATTTTCTGGAAAATTTCCCAAAATCATTATTTTCGAAACTATACTTTTAATGTTTACTTTTAGAAAATGAATTCTTTTTGAAAAAGGATCTTCTAAAAAATAACTTTCAAAGGCAACTGTCATTTTTTTTCTTTCCTTTTTATTTCCTTATTCCCCATATTTAAAAATATTGGAAGACTGTCGATTATTAAGCCATTCAATAAATAAATAATATAAATCGTTTTTAAATAGCTCACTGAGAACCGAAGAATGGGGCCTGAATGGCCGAGTGTCTAGCGCTCTGGCCCTCGGTGCCACAGGTTTCGGGTTCGAGTCCTGGCGGTGCCATGGATGTTTGTAGTGGTTCTTAATCCACTTTAAGCCGTTGGTCCCGGTCTCCTCTGACTGTAAGAGCGTTACGGAGCAGAAGTCAGACTTCTACCTACGGGTGCACCATCAGAACAGAAGCTGCACCCGTCTTCCATCCTTGCATGATGTATACGACGACAACAACAACAACAAAACCGAAGAATGCCCTTGCGCTGTTTATTTTGAGATTAAATCAACTCAACTAGGGTTTCTTTTTGAGCTATTTGTCACTGTGTTTAATTTCCTGTTTCGTCGTTGGAAGCTTTACGCTATAGTTTCTAACTCCAATCTTTCTCGTAAGAAGGCAGTACTGCTGACAATCTTGTTATTTTTATTTCAGATGTGCAACAGGTCTTATGATAATTATATCGGCAAAAGAAAACCTCCAGAGAAAGATTTGTTTTCAAATATTATATTGCTTTTCAAAGTATTATTATTTATGTAGGATTTGCTTGTGTGTTAATCAGCAGGCGGCGACACATCACGGTCGCTTGTCTTTGACAGAGCCTGTTTACAATGTGGGGGAGTAATCCACTTTGAACTCTCACCCCACGAGAAGGGGACAGGTCCCCGTAGATGAAGAAAGAAGAGAAGAAGCTGGCCGACAACGGAGAGAGGTGGCGAGATTGGGGCAGGCTGCGTCAAGCAGCGAGAGAAGATGTTTAGCACTTAATTAATAACTAATGTAAATATCATTGTAAAATAGCGTGTAATTAAATGGCTTTATTTAAAGAAACATCGCACTGCTTCATTGTGTCTTTCAAATCCCCTAGACACCCACTGCAAAAGTCCAGCCATTGTTAGACTGGTAGAGAAGTCTACGAAAATTGTGGGCTCGGCCGGGATGAATCTATTGGAAGCGACTGAAGTCTACATTTATATTGCTTTTAAATAATTGGCCTTTCCCGACATTTTATGATTGGTTAACGATCCACTAAAATCCTCAGAAATCAACATAAAAAATTATTGTGCTTTATGCTTAATTATGCAAAGTGTCTCAGTACCTATAGTTTGGTTTCTCGGTTTTATAGGCTGTGTTACCTGCAATTTGCATTTTTGTCCATTTTTCCGTGCATTGATGACGCATAAAGTTGCAATTGAAACCACTATTTCTGTTTTATACCTCAACTTTGTTGCAAAAATTGTTTAGAATTAAGTAGAGTTTGTCCAAAGTGTGAGTCGTGTTTGCTCTACTCAAGCAGACGGCTGTCATAAAAACACAAGCATCACATTCGTAAATATAATTTCGAGATTGCTTTGCACCCGCCAGGAAGTTCTTTGCAATAAATGGCAGGCACTTTGCATCGATCCGAAATGAGCGGACGCTGTTTCGATTCACATTAAAGTTGAACTTCCGTTCAAGTAAGTAATTTGGATTTTGTAAGAGAAAAAAATACTTGTTGTTGCACACGTTTTATCTTTCATTTTCTGTGACATCTTCGGACAACTTTTTGATTCCATTGTGGAAGGACGTTTTTTTGGTTTTTGCGGCAAAACACCCCTTTAGAGATCTCACGTTCATAACTGCCAAAAAAATGCTGCAGAGAGCTAAACAGATCATAATAATCTGATGTTTGGACTAGGAGGCAGAATGGTTCCACCCTAATTCATTCATTTTCTATTAAAGTCAGTTGTGTGGTGCGCTACTGCCTTCCTTCTGTTGAGTCATGTAAGTCGCTTAGTGAATAAAATCCGCTTTAAATTCATTAACTGGATGGAATTCACAAGGCCGTTCAAAACAAACCGTCCCTTCCATATCCCGCCCAATGCAGAGCAAAACTTTCTCTAGATGGCTTCGAGGTGTGAATCATGTGGGCCTAACCATTGTTCTTCACACGGCATTTTCATCAAGTTTCCATCTCCAGTCATTATATTCTTGAAAAATGGATCCATTTCATTTCTCGTGATGTGCAAACAGTTTGAGCTGCAAACTCACGTGGACATCAGACCGATAAACCTTTTCTATCATTTTTAACTGTTTTCACTACTGCTGTGCGTGCAGTCTTATTAGCTAGCCAGTCATTTAATAAATACGAAAATCCATCGTTCGAAAGGCTAGAACTGCACTGGCAGATTAAAAAAAAATATTTCTATATAATGACAAGGTGTGTAAACAGGTTGTCCAGAAAACCTGTAAAACCCAAAAGAAATGAGAAAACTATAACAGTGCAGCTAAAGAACTAAGTAAAACACAGTACAGTTTTATCAAGTAATATGTACCCTGAAGATAATACGAACTCTGTTATTTCTGCTCGTTAGATGACTGGATCCAAGTCGAAGATATGTCCAGCGACACGTGCCGATAACCTGGAGCAGACAGCAAACCGTTAACGTTTAGAGTCTGTAAGGATTGAAGAAAAGTTTGACACTGTCCGATATATAGATAGATAGAGAGTGTGATAGATAGATAGTGAAAGGGAGGTAGAGAGAGAGAGAAATAATTTCCGAGTTCTTGAGGCCAAATGACAGTGAGTACTACAGACGTAGCATTTGTTGATTTTCCACTACAAGAGACATATTGAATTTCATGACACAGTTTCGATTCTGGTCACAAAATTCTAAATTGAAAAATGCTACAGGTGAAGATATTCGTTTGTGCGGAGAATCTAACTCAAAACAGATGAAGAGTGGACACTATCTCAGCATTCAAGGGCTTTGCCCTTCACTTACGCAAATAGCCCATCATTAGGCAGAAGATAATGTCTTTCGGGAAGACTTTAAGAGTTAACTGTATTCTGTTTCTATGTTCCACAGGTTTCTATGTTTCTCCTAGGAACGATATCGAAATGATAGCCCCCTCCTCAAATCCAGTGCGGTGACTTTCTGGCCTGCAGATTTATCATGCCCGTGGCAACATAGACAGGGAACGTGCGGTTCAGTACTACTGTACCCAAAGAGTAAGACCAATTATTATTTTTTTTCAAAACTCCTCCAGCTAACTGGTTGAAATCGAGAGTCGGGCGCCTAAGCATCATGACGAATGAAGTCTATCAACCACTGTTCAAAGTTTCGTGGCTGCAAGGGGCTCTTGAGTCGGGCATGCAAGTCTCTTGTCTTAAGGCTCGTTCCCACCGAGGCGAGAGACGTGAAGATTCAAGAGGCAAGCGAGAAATTTTTTTCGCCCCTTTCACTGCGAAACGTCAGAAATAGCATTTCGCCTAGTGAAAAACCGCTTCGAGTTGAAAGTTGGGCAACTCCATGCGGCGGACTGCAAACCGGTTTCAGGCGACCGCGGTGAGGCTAGTGATTGGTCACATTTTTTCGCTTGCATCTTCTCGCCTTGGTGAGTACGAGCCTTTAGACTCTGTCACTCGGAGACCGCGTCAGGCTTTCTACATCTGGGCCCTCCAGCACTTTATTACGGTGGATGGGGCAGCTCTCCCTCCCTTTATCGTCCTACATCTTGCTCTCGCTCTGGGTTCCTCCTTCCCTCTCTTCCCCTGCGATGTCCATCACCTCCATTTTATAGTTCATTTTCAGTGGGGGGGGTGATTGCCGACACCGTATTAGAGTCTATATCCGTTGGGCAGACGCACCCCCCGTCCATAAATAAAAATTCCTGTCTTGATGAACTGATTTCTTGTCCATCTGGCCCGAAATGTTTTATGACCCCTGCCAATTAAAATACTTTCCACAGATATCCCCTTCACACCCAGGTGTGGTAAATGACCTGCACTCACCGAAAAAGGGGTCATGCCGTTGGATATACCGGATACCCATCCGGTCAGCTGCAGAGACCAACAAACACCCCCTATCAAGGGAGTCATATAGAATATTGCACGAAATTTTACACAACCATTGTACAATCATATGTTATCTTAAAAAAAAAATATTTAAAAAAAAATATTGCTTATATTGACACGACAGGATGCATATTATATGACAGCAATGATTCTTCAATTTTTACGAAAAGTCTCGCAACCATGGCTTATCTCATTGTTTTTTTTCTATTATTTATTATTTTTATTATTTCTTTCTTTATTATTTTTATTAATTATTATTTTTTTATAACTTTTATTTCAAGTACCTGTTGTACTTCATATTTTCTAATCATCGTTCCACTGACCTGCATTTGACCTGCTGTTTTATCAATTTCTTCCTTTTTCTTTACCATCGTATCATCATTCCCGGAAAGTAATATGTAACGTTTCCTTTCTTATAAAATTTAATTTGTAATTTATCAAAGACAATGCATTCAAGAATTTCGAATTTTAGAGTAGTTTTTTTTTGTCAGATTCTTTTCTCTATAGCAGGGGTCTCCAAGCTTTTCAGCCTTAGGGCCATACTGTTTACTCCAATAAGTACCAAGGCCCAAAATCCGTTTTGATTTTTCTGCCATTATGTATAATTTCTAGACTATTCCGTTCCTGGGGGATTTTCAGGATAAAAATCATATGTTTGATTCAGGATATATGCATTCCAAACATCTATATACATACATATGCGATACTCTTTACTCCAACATAACTACCGAGGGTAACCGCGGGATGTTCACTAGTTCATAATGTTACTGGGATTCATTTCCATTATTTGTTAGTTGTTATGCTTAAGTTAAATTTTCCGCGTGTTATGCTTGTCATTAAGCTATACCTAGAAAGTCAATAAAACCGAGTTATTATCATTCTGTGTTTTTTTATCTAACTTATTACAGCAACAATAAGCTATTCGCTATCGCGGGCCGGATTTGGCCCGCGGACCGTAGTTTGGAGACCCCTGGTCTATAGTATTTTAACAGCATTTGGATACATCATCAGCGAGCACACATCTCAAAGCACTTGAGGCGGGTTTCCGTTTCGAAACTGGGTGTTTTTTCCTCCAATTGCTCCTCGAACCGTCTCAGGAATTTCGATTTGATTAAATGTGCTATTAAAATTTTTAAAATAATTACTATTTAGATATTCTGCAATTAGCTTCAAAATTTAAATATATTATTGATTGACTGAGTTTTAAATTTTTTTTATATAATAAGCGATTTTTTTTTGTTTGGGGGGCGGAGTCGGTTTAATAAACAAAATAAAATAGACTGAAAATAACACAGCTATTATCTTAAATGTATTTATATGGTATCAGGGGCATTTAATGAAAAGAAAATATTGTATTTATTTTCAGTTCATTTAAATTTCCTTGGGCAATGAAACGATTTAATTTATTATCACCTATAGTGATAACGACAGCCGAGTGTGTCGCTAAGATGAAAAATAGCTAGTTGGTCTCGATGAATTTTATTTTAAAGTTTTTCTTTTAATGTAATAAACAGTTTTTATAAAACCTTTGACTATTCAAAAAATATTAAGATAATTATTTACAAAATAGAGAAATTTTATAAATAATTAATTATAAAGTTTAACATTAGTGCAAAAGTTAAAGAATTTAAATAAGCGTTCATTACATTGTGAAATTTTGAAAATGCGTTCCTAATTATGTTGGATTCGTGAATTCTTTTTTTATATAACCTTTACCCAATTAATGATTAATTGAAATAGTTTTCAAAATGTTGCTACTGTTTGACACATAATTGGGTAATTAAAATCTTTAAATTATTTTATTTAAATTTTATTAACAACTTTGATTCTTTCCAAAGCTGCAAAATGAAAACTTTATTCAACTAATGATGTAGCTGCGTAAATTCGTATTTCAAGGTTAAATCAGATGTTAAAATTAAAAGTTCTTTGACGTCACGCGTTTTTCTTTTTCTACGAGTGGAATTACGAAAAACTGGAATGGACATTAAAATAAAAGAACTTTTTTTCACAAAATTATAGTTTTTTTTGTTCTTTTTCGAAATATTATGTGATTTATACTCTTTCACAAAATGAAAAAAATATACGTTTCTGAAAAAAAATTGTTCATAACATTTTAAGACGTTCTGTTTAAATTTATTCTTGGATTAAAAAATAAATTTTATAACTAACTGTGAGAAAAAAAGAATGTCGTAACAATTCTAAATAATTCGTGAGATAAAACTAAATTGAATGGTTAAACTTTGATCTAATTTCATATTTATTTTTTAATTATTATTTATAATTAAATATTTATTTCTTTAAACAAAAAAACAGTTAAGCAATGAAAAATGAAATTTAAAATAAGATAAATAGTTTGTAATTGCATAAATTGAATGAAATTTGGTTCTCAGAAACTTAACTATTCCTTAATTAACTAATTAATAGGAAAATGTGCAGCAGATTTCAGTATCGATATCAAGATTCGGGTTCCATAGTGCTTAGGATATAACGATTTTCAACGCCGATATTCAAATTATTCAGATAAACGTGCATTTTTAGGATTCATTTTTGAATTGGGGAAACTATATATATATATATATATACACTGAAGTGACAAAAGTCCAACCCCGCATGGCTCAATATTCCTGCAGAAGACTTCCAACGACTTGTTGAGTCCATGCCACGTCGAGTTGCTGCACTTCGCCGGGCGAAAGGAGGGCCGACACGATATTAAGAGGTATCCCATGACTTTTGTCACTTCAGTGTATATCCCGTCGCCCCGTTGCTGTACAGAGTTGCTGAGCAATGGCGCTTGCTGACTGCTGTCGGCCTCTTTTCGCCTGCAGGACGATATATCGGTCATTCCCTGCAGTTGTCTTCCTCAGGCGGCCACCAACAACCTTTCTAACAGCTGCACCTGTGGTTTTGAACGCTTTCCAATCGCGCGAAACGACACTTTTGTTGATTCCGAACTGGTGACAGTACGCCCCTCCTCCAGCTTTCCGATCATTCTTCCACGTGTGAAGTCGTCCAGGTGATTTCTTCTAGCCATGTTTCACGAACTGACTCACTGGCACTTGCAGTGAATATGTTGAATTGCGTCTCCGTCCTTCCTTTTATTCAACTGTTGAGCTGCGGCCGCCGACATCACGCGTTTTGCGTACGCTCACGTCGCCTCCGACGTTTCGTTCCTGATATTTGCATACGCTTGACGTTTCTACTGACTTACGTGTTCATTGTAGTTATCTCCAGACCTCCTTTTCTGTAATTTCATGGCTATCTGCTAAATTTTTACATTGTTGCTTAAGTTTTGCACACCAGTGTATATATATATATATATCGTTTGATATATATGGACAATTCTACAAAACTTCAGAAATAAAATTGAAAAACCATAAATACCCAAAAAAGTCCACACTTATGACTGTGGAATTTTCCTGGTAAATGACGAATGAAATGACGAATTCTTTTTCAGATCGGTCCTCCATATTTTCCACATATGTAGCACACGTGTTTGGAGATTTTCGTGTTTTGTATTTTTAGTACAGTAATATATAGAATGCAACGGTAAATTTACATCGAAAACTAAAATCTCACGTCGCAGAATCTCAGCCAATCGGAAACCTGATCTTCAGCCCACATAAGCTTCCGATTTTTTTTGCCGTTCTGGGAACATCGGTGAACTTTGTGTTCCACTAATGTCTTCCCCGAACAGCGTAACCCAAGGGCTGCGAAAAGAGGGAATTTTTAAAGGTAACGCTGGAAAACTCCCACCGGACAGTCCGCGATGCGAGACGCTAAGCTACCGAGTGACTGCAGCAAAAGTTTTGATTGCACTTAGATAGATTTTACCGTTAATAGTTCGAATAGAAATTTGTTTCGTTCAGAATTCAGAGGTACCTTTACACATGCCCCCTTTCGAACAACTTCAACTCCATGTATGTCTTGTTTGGAAGCGAAAGCTTTATGACAGGGATGCATCAAAATCATTGCCTAATGCTCTCCAAACTTTCCAGCCTTAGTGCCATACTGTTTACTGCAGTAAGTACCAAGGGCCAATTTTTATATAATTTCAATTCAATATAATTTCTAGACTAGTCGCCGAGTACGCTCGCTGAATTCGCTGGTTCAATTACTATTGTGTGTATCGATACGACCGTGACACTTGACGACATCTAGTGGTCAAAAGCGGAAATAGGTAGATATAACTACCGAGTGTACCCGCTGGATGTTCACCAGTTTATAATGTTAGTGGAATTCATTTCAATTATGTGTTAGCTGTTATGCTCAAGTTAACTTTTCTGCTTATTATTCTTGTCATTAAGATTTACATAGAAAGTCAATAAAACCGAGTTATTATCATACTGTGTGTTTCTTATCCAACTTATTACAGCAGCAATAAGCTATTCGCTGTCGCTGGCCGGATGGAGGACACTGGAGGGCCGTAGTTTGGAGACTCCTCGCCTAATGGATAGATGGGAAATATTTTGCAGAGAAATAGCACACCTAGAGAAACCAAACAAGCCGCGACAGCACTGTCTGGAACGAACAGACAATTTGCGAAAACTCTCGATGAGGAGGCAGATGCAAAGCTTTTTGGTTCAAACCTGGTGATTCTCAATCCGGTCCTAGTAGGGAGAAGAGAACATTGCACTTGGCCATTTTTCGTTTATGCTTGTATTTCTCGTAACTACTTTTGTATTTGAGAACTGAGCAGGGATATTTTATACAGTATCTAACAAGTGGACTGAAAAGTCCATAGGCTGACACATAGATGGCGCTACTAGTATTAAATCCATATGATTTTTAGTTAGCTCTAACCTTCAAAAGACACGTGTATAAATTTGACAGCTGTTGCACTATTAGTATGCGAGTTATAGCATTTTTAGTGAAGTTATAACATTTTTAGTATTCATCATGTGCAGTCCACTCGGCTGACTGTCGATTAAACTCCGGTGTGAAATGATGGAGCCCTGTTTCATCCATTGTCACATATTCACGCAAAAATTCTAGTTTATTACGATTGAACAGCTCCAAACACTGCTTAGAATCCTCCATTCGTTGTTGTTTTGGGTCGATTGTGAGCTCGCGCGGCACCCACTTTGAACAGAGCTTTCGCATATCCAAATATTCATTCACGATATGTCCAACTCGTTCCTTTGATATTTTTAGGGTCTCAGCTATCTCAATTAACTTCACTTTACGGTTATCAGAAATTATTTTTACGGTAAAACCACTTCTCAACGGTTGATTTTCCTGGTGCAAAGTCCGAATAATGTTTATCAAGACAAGCCTTGGCTTCAATAGTATTTTTTTTCACCAAAAAGCAATGCTTTATTAACACACGAAATTTCCTTTTTATCCATTGTTCCAAACTAACAAAAGTTGCTTCACTAAAAATGCTATAACTCACATACTAATAGGGCAACAGCTGTCAAATTTATACACATGTTAGGGCTAACTAAAAATCATATGTATTTAATACTAGTAGCGCCATCCATGTGTCAGCCTACGAACCTTTCAGCCCACCTGTTATAGCATACCGATAACAGTAGGATCACTTTCATTACAAGGAATTCATCATGTTCCCTTCATTTTTTTTTGTGGAAAAAAAATTATTTCGGCGCAAAAGGTACATTTATGTATCGGTGTGTCTGAAATATTTTAAGTTCTTTAATTATAACTTAATTAATCATTTGGTGTTTGAAACAACTAATTTGAAAATTTAAATTATTGAGTGTCATTTCATATTATAAAAAACTTTTTTTTTCTTTCTTTTGAATTTCTCAACGTCTACGAAAGTTTCAGATCCAAGAAAAAAAACAAGGAATCCGACTAAAGGATCGGCCGACAAACACTTTTTTGCCAACAAAAATCAAAGGGAAACATTTTGCTTTTCGAGTTTCGAAACGCCGGCATCGTTATTTCGAGTTCTGACATTCTAAATAGTACAAAGAACAATTGAAAAAAAAAAAAAGGAGGATTCTGAGAAGACTAAAAAACACTTTACAGAATTTATGTTTTTTCATCTATTTGGGAAAAAAATAATTTACTTTCGTTGAAAGCTTGTAATTGCAAAGGTTGCGAAGAAAAAAAAAACGATTGCTTGTTAGTGGTAAATATTGCAGCCGAAAATTATATGAAACTTATTTTTGTAATGCTAAACGTGTAACTTGTAAAATGGGCCTCTATTGAATACAAAACTGTCTCAGCGTAGGCAGGAGGGGGGGCAAAAGAACAGGTTTTCCATTGATTGGTATTCTACAACGTAAAATTTCAGTAAGTCATGAAAACGTATCTTTAATCGCGTCTGACATATTCAACTCATAGCGCATTCAGCTTTTTCCAGGGTTCATTTACATCGACGATGGATAACCGGCGTCCTCCTGCTAGATTTACTTCGAACCATGACATGCTTACGTACAAAAATATTAAATGAAATGGCCTAGAATTCTGTTTTAATTAAAAACAGTTCACTAGTTTTCAACATTTTGAAACACATTATACGAGGGTCACTCTGAAATTTTTGAGATACGGCTAAATGGTACAAGTTTAATTTACCAAATTTTAAGAGTGTTCAAAGTATTCCCTTCCAGCATCAATGCACTTTTGCAGACGATTTTTCCAAAGATTAAATGCTTCCCGCCATCCATTTCTTGGAATTGAGGAAAAATATGCTTTTATAGCCTCATCAATCTCCTCTTCGGAATGAAAACGGCGACCACGTAAATTTTTGTTGAGATTAAAAAAAAAGCCAAGGGGTCACACACAGCAAGATCAGGGGAATAGGGTGGATGTTCCATCCCTTTGATGTGTTTTTGTTTAAGAAATTCGACTGTCGATCTTGCGTATGAGAAGATGCATTTTCATGGTGAAGCATGAGTCCCCTTACATTCACTTCTTGAAGAATGTCTGGAAGACACTTAGTGATGTACCAGTTAGCTGTGACTGTCTTCTGTCCTTCCAGCTTGATGGCTTTGACCAGTCTTGTACTTCTGAAGAAAAAGTTACTTTTTTCGTTGCTCGTTGTCTTTTCACCATTGTTGGTTTGGAGTCATCTTCAAAGACCCATACTTTACTTTCTTGTCGTATGGGAAGGTCAAAAAACGGCATGTAAGTTTCACCACTAGTTATTATTTTAGAAATAAGGCGGTGTCCACCACCGTTAAGTAATTTTATGGTTTCTTTTTAGATTCTGACATGCTCCGTTTTTTGGTGTTCTGTTAAATTATGGGGGACCCAACGACAAATTAATTTTTTCATATGCAGTTCTTCATGAATAATTCTATGTATAGCTGCGGATCCAATGTTAAGTTTCTTGTGTATAATTTTTAAGTGCAGCAATGATCATCGACTAACATTTTTCGTAAGGGTACTAGTAAAAAAAACAAGAAAATCAAAATTGCATAAAAAGAAAGAAAATCAAAATTGCATAAAAAGAAAGAAAATCAAAATTGCATAAAAAGAAAGAAAATCAAAATTGCATATCGTTAGCAGAAATTCCTCTGTATAGCATGCCTCTGCCCATGAGTGTCTATTGAAGAATTACAATGAAAAAAAAATTTCGCTTCTGTATAGTCATGACCAAACATTCATTATAAAAAGAACAATTATTTTTGCGGTAACAATAACACTTGAATAAATTTAAACAAATTTTAATAGAAATTTATTTTTTTTTATCTTTATGAGCAATTTGTTTTATCACTTCAAAGTTTGTGAATCAAACATATTCCTAGTAAAGGAAAAAAAAGAAAGACTCAATTGCATAGGAATATAATTTTTCCAGGCACATTCACCGTTGCAGGTGAAAAATCAGTCATTTTTCCTACTTCATGAGATGGAAAATAGTTTTTTTCGCCCAGATAGGCACTTAAATAAATAAAATCGTTATTTTTAACAAACGGCTTTTATTATGGTAATGCATTCAAATTTTATTGATTTTCCTCTTCTAGGAAATAAATAATGTGGCTTCAACATCTGAATTGAATTCAGACAACGAAGGCAAACTGCGCGGTTTTTTTTTCTTTCTCTAAACATAACAAAGCAACAACAAAAAAATTAAGATGGCAAAGTTTTATGAAATAATTTTTTTTTAAACTTGAAAACAGGTCATCCATTTCTTCTATCGCACAACTGAGGTTTTCGCACAATAAAGCAATATAAAAGACTAATTGTGCGTTAAACACACAATATTTTATTGTGTTTTAACGAACTATTATTTTAGCCTGCTTTCAACTAGGGCGGTCTGTAATGGAGTGGTTATCTGGTTGGAAGGAGAGATGATGCTGGCATCCTATTTATTTACCTCTAAAATGGGCCACGCAATGACTCTGTAGTGCAAAAAAAAAAAAAAAAAAAAAAAAAAAATTGATATTTAAAATGTTCCTTTCGAAGTACCAAAAAACCCACTGAACCTC